>JADRCH010000086.1:2341595-2362467 GCA_019843965.1 Rhynchomys soricoides
TCCCTCCCTCCCTCCCTCCCTCCCTCCCTCCCTCCCTCCCTCCCTCCCGCTGTCCAGCAGCACTAAGACAGGTTTATGCCCCATGAGTGTGGGGAGGAAAGAGCCACAGTGTGTGGGGCCCGTAGACCAACATCTGTCCTGGACCTGGACAGAACCTTCCTCTGGGTGTCACACCTTTGTGCAGTGATGACAAAGGGTGTGGTCGCCACGCCCTTTTATACCTATTTACACATTTATAACCTGTGTGGTTATAGTTGAGGTGACTGCTGACCTTTTCCTTGCTCTGGGAACCTACTCATAGCTCTTGCCTCATTTGACCCCATTCTTACGGTCAAGTGGCACAAACTGAGCACGTATAATACTTCTGCTGCTGTCCTTGGGGACAAATCAGCAAGGCATTCTGCAGTGGAGCAACATAGGAAATCCCACCAAGGGTCTTCTCACCTTCCGGTCCAAGGGACCAAGGAGGAGCTTTTCCTATGTTGACTTCTCCTGTTAAGTGACTAAATGCCTTGACCTAACCTGCCTGCCTAATTAATGTGCGCAGACAGGAGTTCTGTTTGTGGAAAACCCCCTTTTCCCTGAGAGGAAAGGGCACTGTCCCCATCCACAGGTCTTTTATGCTGGGTTTTATGTAGACTTGTACTAGATGAGGATTTTTCTGTAGTGTATATACTTTCTATCAGTGAACAAGAGATTCTTTCTTCCTGTCTGTTGATTCTGCCTGAGGCGATGGTGCAAGACTCTCAGCTAAATAGAATCTGGTCAGATGATCCCAACTGTAGGAGCTTGTAAAAGACATCTGTTTAAGTTTAAAATAAACAATTAACACGGGTACCCAGACAGAAGAGTATTACTCCCAGTGAGATTGAAATCTGTCTGCTGCTGAAGAGGTGCTTTGTATTTCTCTCAAATTCTTGTAAGATAGAAATGTAAAGAAAATTAAGGTTTGACTCTTTTGCTCCCTTTAAAAGGCACATTCATTACCCAGTTATGTAGTTACACTGTCCTATGGCCCTGGATTCATTTACTCTCTCTGAGACTCAGAGGGAGCTCTCCTCTGTTGCTATTTGGAAATATTTTTACCTGAGAGGAAACTAGCCCAAGTAAGGTTTTGAAGATATGCTGATTTTCAAAGAGGGATTTGGCAGATGATGGATGACTAGACGCTCAACTTTAGACATGGCAAAGAAGAGGCTGGAAAAATGGCCTAATGAGCACTTGCTGCACAAGTGTGAAGACCTAAGTTCAAATCCCCAGAACCCATGTAAAAAAGAGCTGGGGTGGTGATGTGCGTCCACAGTCCTAGTCATATAGTGAGTACGGGAGACAGAGACAGGAGGTCCTTGGAAGCTTTTTGGACTGCTAGTCTGACATTTGCACCTGTAAATGACAAAGGGATCCTGCCTCAAATGAAGTGGAAGACAGGAGCCGACATCTGAAGTTGTCTTTTGTCCTCCATGTGTGACCACACTTGGCCACACTCTGCATGAATACACACACAACATGCAGCAACACACACACACACACACACACACACACACACGATTCCAAAAATATAGGCAGAGTTCATAAGACTTCATAAGATTGTTTGTGACAGGGTCAGAGCTCGGCAGAACGTGATATAAAGCCATGGACAACTGCAGTGGATGACCGTGTGATGTACCAGCAGCACCCATATGGCTTGCTAGGTGTTCCAGGGGTGCTGCTTGGAGGGTGGTGGACACATCACTACATGAGCCAGGTCAGGTGTCAGGAACTGCTCAGGGTAGTGCTGTGAAGGGGCTTTAACTACTCTGGGATGGGTGTAGAATGGCTCATGTAGACTCTTGTGTTTGAACACTTGGTCCTTGGCAGTGGTGCCCTGTTGGGAGGTTAGGGAGCCCTCAGGTCATGGAACTGAAACGTAAAAGCCACAAGGGTGAGCCTTTTGTTTTTATTTTTATTTTTCTTTGGGAATTTCACGGTATATTTTTATCATATTCTTTCCCACCCCCTAACTTCATGTTTGTTTGGTTTTTTCCTTTCAACAAAAGCAAAAGAAAGGCCATGAAAATCTGTGTGATCTGAGTTGTGTCGGCTCCTGATATGGGCCATCCAGGCTGAGGTTGGCATATTCAGTGTCACTCCATTGAAGAACACTGATCTTCCCTCTTTGGGGGTGAGTCTTAAGGGCTGCCCCCCAGCCCTGCTGCCTGCCCCACTTCTGTTAGTGATCTGGAACACAGCACCCAACGCAAAGTGCCAGTCAGAGATTTGGGAGCCAAGTGTTTGCCTTTAATGAGGTCTTGCATGATGCCCAGCTGCCCCAAACTCCCAGGCTAGAAGGGATTTGTCTTCCCTTAGCCTGCCAAGTAGCTGGGCAACAGGGGGAGAGCCATTTCCACTATGGCGTGGTTCATTCAGAAGGGATTTTCACCAATGGAGGGATCTCAGGCCGAGGCCGAGGCCCTGTGTTATAGTCGAGGGATAAAGGACTTATGTGGGCATAGTTTCAGGGATCATGGCTGGGGGAAACATGGCTCCCCATTGTGACAGTGGGAGCTGCTTGCTCACACCTTGGCAGACTAGGAACAAAGTGGGGCAGACATTACACAGCTAAATTCTAGTCCTTCCACAGACCTGATGATTTCCCTCATAGGTTTCTTCTGGGGGGCAAGGTGTTGAATGTGTACGTGTGTGCTGAAGGCTGGGTACAGGGCATTGAAGAAAAACCGTTGGATCTTACCCTCAGGGAGCTTGCTGTCCTGCACAGGAGACAGAGGAGTAAATAAACAATTACAAACATAACCCATAATGTTCCTGGAAGAACATTAAATTTAAGGGCTATACTCGGAAAGGGTTGGAGGAGGCGCTGCTTCCCATGGAAGGAGTCAGGGAGGGCTTTCAGAAGAGTCTTGGTTTTGGGCAGCTGGTGAGGAGTGGAGGAAGGGGTGCCAAGCCCAGGGAGCAATCAAGAGAGCACATTTAGGGGAGAGGGGAAACTGCATCAGGGAGCTGTGATAAGGCGATTCATGCCCTGTGGACTTCAGGTCTCATGTAGCCCAGGCTGGCCTTAGGCTCAATATGTAGCCAAGGATGATCTTAAACTGCATCCTCCTGCCTCCACCTCTTCGTGCATGCACCACCATATCTAGTTTTAGGTGATGCTGGGATTGAACCCAGGGCTTGATGCTTACTAGGGAAGTGCGTTCTCAATTGAGCTACAGCCCCAACCCCTGTAGCATTTTCTGGCTGCAAGGAGAGAGACCTGGACTTGAAGCTTAGCTTGTACCAGCCAAGCAGGAGGCTGAGCAGGAGGGCCGGTGCCTGGAAAGGGAGGAATGGCGGGAATATGGATGATTCAAGGTCTGGTTCAGAAATACACAAGACTGTGGAGGTGGCTGGGTCGGAAGTGTCAGAAGTGACAGGTTGTGACCTGGCTCTCCTGAGGTGGAGCAGTCTGAGGGAGCATGGAGGGGACTGAGGTCGGCATGTGAGTAAGAGCCATCTATGCAGACTCTCTTAGATACTGAGGAAGGCTCACTGGAGCTTTGCAGTGAGGAGGTCTTAAGAGCGGGCTTGAAAATGGAGTTGAAAGTTCTGAGAGGCACCAAGTGGGAGGAGGGTGCTTGGAAGTTGAGCAGAGAGGATCACAAAGCTACTCTGGGGTCACCGTGTGGAGGAACAGAGGACGTCTAAGGGGGCTGGGTGGAGCAAGTGTTTGGGGTACAGAGAGAGTGTAGCTATACAGATGCTGCAGGCTCGGGGCATGGAGGCATGCCTAGTTGAGGTCGGCAGGGATGAATTTGTAGGACTACAGCTTGTTGGTGTTGATGGTTAACACCAAAAGCAGGCTGTAGTCATGGAAACGAAGGCTCTCCTCAGACCGAGAAGCTACACGGATGAGCATATATGTCTCTTACAACCTTTTGCTATGTCAACATGGATGTTCGTTAGTATAGGTTTTCTTTAACAGGATTTAAAGGCAATTGCTTTAAAACGTTGGTGTGTATGTGGTATGTGTCTTTTATGAAAGGACCCATTATCACAATTCTTTTCTTGAGAAACTGAGACACATGGAACCTGCTGAACATATCTCAAGTTCTAGGGCTGGACTGGTAAGATGGCTCAGCAGCAAGTAAAGACATCACTACCAACCCCGGTGACATGAGTTCAATCCCTGGAACCCACATGATGCTCTGAAAACCAATTGCCAGAATCTGTCCTCTGACCTTTACACACACAAGTGGTCTATGCACACATACACTACACACGATGTAAATGTTATTTAAAAAATTAAACTCCCCAGATGGAGAAGCCATTATGCTGGTCTGGGGTAGAGGTTTTAAGCATCATGCCTGCCCTCTCAAGCTCTGTGGTAGCCTGGTTAGCTTTCAGCACACTCCAGGAAGGAAGTGGAAATGCCTCAGGAACTTTCTCCTGAAGTCTCTGAAGCCCTTTCCGCCTCACACACCCAGAAACAGTGCCAGGAATGAACTTCGCTTGTCAGGTTAGAAATGGGCCAGCTCTCCTTTAGGTCTATACATGGAATCAGGTGACCCATTAAAACCACCTCCAGAGGTGACCAGTGACATGGATGGATTTGGTGCTATCAATTTTTAAAATGAGAGACCAGACAGCATGCATTTTGGGGGGATGAGTTTTATTCATGAACTGATACGGTTTGCTCATCCCATGTTTCATTCAATGTGTGGCTGGGAGTGGCTGAGTTCTGCCCACAGTTCCTCCTTGTCCAACGTTGGTGTGCCCTGCAGTCTGTGCTGCATGGAACATCGTTGGTGTGCCCTGCAGTCTGTGCTGCATGGAACATCTCTGCTGAGTGTCCTATGGAATGGCGAGGTGGCCTCTTCTGCCCATTTTATAACAAAGCAACCTTAGGAGTAGAAGCCAGCTCTGAATGACTTCTCCAGGAGGCAGGAAGCTGGGAATAGAAACCTGATCACTCTCATGCCCGTGCCTGATTCATCTGATAGAACTCACTCACCTCAAGATTGCTATCAGCGGAAATTGTTTCCCTTAATCTCCTAGGAGCGTGCTTTAATATTTTTTATGCTTGCTTAATGATAATTTCCATTCTGCCTTTTTTAATTAAGTAAAACTGAAGACTATCCCGGCTACTTCTGGAGACTTCACGGGTCTTTCCTTACATGTGACAGAAATATGTGTAGCCATGTCATGAAGAGAACTGAGATGGGCTGACGGAGCTGACTCCTCACTGTGCTCATCATCCCTAGGAGTCCTCAGGCTCTGGAGAGTCCAGCTGTGGGCCATTGCTTTTAAAAAGCAATGTGGACATTCAGAGTCTTTCCTATTTACTATGTGCTTTTGCTCTGTAGTTTTATTAGTAGGTTTAAAAGTACACTTAAGAGGGCTAACAGGTGTCATCTACAGGGAATGATACTTTCCTATCAGAGCCGGACCTGAATGCCTGCCCTACCAGTGCAGGGACACAGGTGAGGCGTACCAGAGGCCACCAGGGCTCTACCTGCAGAGAGGGTTGAGAGGAAGACAGAAGGGGCGATTCATTCAGGGTTTTAGAGATGTCTTCATGTGGTCCTGCCTTCTTGAAGGAAAGGAGATGTTTGGAGGTGTGACCCAAGGATAGAAGAGAAGAGAACTTGATGTATAGACGTACAAACTCTTGGTCAACTTTGACATTTACAGCCACCATTAAACACGACAGAGGAGGTAGACTAATGGCTCCCAGGCTGCCGTCAATCACTGGGAAGGAAGACAGTGGACTTCCTGAGACTGTCCCTCCCTGTTGCTTTCACTTGTGAGGCTTCTCGGGGTCACCCACTGATGCCATAGTTTGTCCTGAGGAAGTGGGCGGGGAAGAATGAATGTTGTCCCCGTGTTCCCACAGCAACATTGATAGCCAAAAGTGGACACAAGCCAAAGAGTGGCAGGCCTAGGTGTGGTGGTATCCCTGCAGGCGAGTATCTCTCAGCCTTCAGAAGAAGGGGCGTTGTCACCCCAGGACTGACACTGCCATTCCACCCCCTTCCTTGCCTTGCATGGTCAGATGAAGGGATGGGAAATGTAAGGTGGCAGCCAGGGGCCGGAGGAGGAGATGGAAAAGTAGGACTTGGTGGATCCAGAGTGGGTGTGGCAATGGAATAGGGATAAACGGCACTGAGGCCCACATGGTAGTGTGCACGCCTCAGTGCCGATACGCAGCACACTTAGATGTGGGCATGCTAGTAAGTGTCACATATGTCTCACCATAGTAGATCAGGATGAACAGTGTACCTGCGGCTCGGACTGTGGTAGAGCCTGGAGAGAAGCAGCTCACCATTCTCTTGGCTGTGTTGAATTCCCTGCCTGGTGCCCTATACTGGGCTCCCAGCAGAGTTATTTTACGTTCCCATGATACAGTCTTTCTACTGGGCTGCAGTTTCCTAAAGACTTGATCACATTGTGGAACACATGTCATCTCTCACCTGCCTCTAAGACAACTGTCTCTCTAATGATGGCAGCCCAGAACTCTAGGGGTGAAGCCACCCCTAGCCCAGCCCAGCCCAGCCCAGCCCAGCCCAGCCCAGGGTTTTTAGGTTTACCTCTTACAACCCCCAGTCATTTCTTCTCACCTGAGTAAAGCTTAGATTGCCCTCCACTTTGGCAAAGTCACTTCCCCTTGGAAAGAAGCTTTGAAGCCGAAGGTAAAAGATCCTGCTTTCGGCAGAAGCAGCTGGAAAGAGCTTCACTCCTTTTGAAACAATCTTCAGGAGGAATGGTGAGAACTTAAAAGGGGCAGAAGGGACACTGGGGCTGTGTCCCTGGAGTAAGTACTAAGGGGCTTTGAAGGAGTGTGATGTTCAGAGGCTCTCAGACACTCTTGGAAACCAAATGCTTGCAGATATGCTAATTATGTGACTTGATCATGATCTCTGTCAAAGCTTGGCACCATTTCCCTATAAATATGAAGAGGGTGTGTGTGTGTGCACGCATGTGTGTGTGTGTGCGTGTGTGTGTGTGTGTGTGTGTGTATGTGTGGAGAGAGAGAGAGAGAGAGAGAGAGAGAGAGAGAGAGAGAGACAGACAGACTCCAATCATCTCCCATGGCAATTAGGGCCTACTTCTCTGTGTGTAGTATAGACAGCTCAATGCAAGGTAAGTGAGTCTTGCCTAGATAAGCTCATCTATGTTGGCCTGCAGACTGGCTCAGCATAGGCGCACAGCAGGGAGCCACCATCAGAAGGGGCAGGAAGCCCCAGTGAGGGGACAGGATGGTGAGACAGCCCTCTGTCCTGTCCAGCGCCCCTTTCTCTGAAAGACACCCCTCATATTTTCCTGGATGCACTGAAGGGCTGGCTTGGAAGGTACAGTGTGTGCCTTTTAAGAACGGACCCCCAGATATATCCTCATCCCTTGTCTCTAGGCTCTGACCCTGTGAGAGCTTCACTTTCTCCATCTGCAAAGTGAAACTCAGGGGCACTCACACTGAGGTGCTCTGAGAAGTTAGCACTGCACTGTCGGCAGAAGGTTTGGTACATCCATCTCATTCCCCCGAGGAGCCGACACAGGATTGGTTCTGATGTCCTTCCTAAGACCTCATTCCCCCGAGGAACCAACACAGGATTGGTTCTGATATCCTTCCTAAGACCTAAGTGCTGTGTTGAAGACTGCGTGACCCCCTTTCTGCCACACCTGCACCCTGGAGGGACTGACAGGGTCGCTTCTGAGCCTTACCTGTGTGGGAGGTCCTTGCCTCCTTAATTGATTTGCGACATTTCAGCATGCTTTTATATATAGGCTGAAACAGAGGCACTGAGTTCTGTGAACTCAGGAAAATGACTTCTTGATGATTACAAGGCCTTAGAGTCCAACCTGATTTAACAGTTCAGCATCAGGATGGGCCTGCCATGTCTCCACTGCCTTGGTTTTAAAGGGCTTGGAAACCCAGACTGAGCTCGAGGCAAGAATCAGCATCCGGGGCAGCTGTGATTGTAGAGAGGTGGAGACAACCTTTTCCCATTGGCTGTACAAAGAACAAGCTCCCGCACTCTCAAACAGATTAGATACTGCTTATTGTTGGGACTAGTGCAGACTAGAGGGTGTGCCTGCCTGGGCAGGATTTTCCCACCCAGGTTAATGACCTCAGGTTCACCCCCACACCAGCTCCCAGGAAGTCTTGGATTACCTCCACAGAATCACCCCAGGCTGGGCTGGGGGCCTCTCCTGCCTGTGGTACCCAGAGAACAGCATTCACTCCAGTCTGTTTTGTAATTAGCTCTTTTTTTTTTTTTTTTTTTTTTTTTTTTGGTTTTTCGAGACAGGGTTTCTCTGTGTAGCCCTTGCTGTCCTGGAACTCACTCTGTAGACCAGGCTGGCCTCGAACTCAGAAATCTGCCTGCCTCTGCCTCCCAAGTGCTGGGATTAAAGGCGTGCTCCACCACTGCCCAGCTGTAATTAGCTCTTAACTGTGTCTGCCAATCAGATCATTCACTGGCCTCATGTCCCTGCCGCCTTGTAGTGGGTGCTTGATGCATGCAGGGCCTGTGGCTCATAAACAAAGGAAAGTTTAACTTTGGGTGATGTATGTATGTATGTATGTATGTATGTATGTATTTTTTACCACAGAGCAGAGGGAGGTTGATGGAGGGTCATGCCAATTGACCTTTTTTGTGGTGTGTGCTGTTCTTGTCTGCCTGGCCTGGTTTCAGACATGCCGATTTCTTGGTAAAGCTACATAAAGCCCATCTCACAATCCCCACGTTTCCTCTGAGTATGGCTAAGGGGTATTTCTCCTTGCAACTCTTAGCAGTCTACCCGTTTTCCAGATTGGGGGCCTTATTTCCCATTATTGTCTTTCAGCTTTCCTCTCAGCTCTATAGCACCTACTGAAACTCTAGAGACATGGTACTCTGCCTGTGAGTCTTGACCCCTTTGGAGGTCCAACAACCCTGTCACAGGGGCTGCATATCAGATATCCTTCATATCAGATACTTGCATTATGATTCACAGCAGGGGAAAATTACAGTTATGCAATAGCAATAAAATAACTTTATGGATGGGGGTCACCACAACCTGAGGAACTGTACTGAAGATCACAGCACTGGGAAGGTTGAGAGCCGCTGAGCCTGGCCCCACAGAACACAGGCAAAAGTTCCTACAGGTATGGAGCACCCATCTGCTGCCCAACCCCCATTAGAAGCTGAGGTCCCATGACCTCATCAGCCCATATTCCTATAATGCTAGCCTGCATCTGAAGCCCTGGCCTCTGAACATTGAGGAAAGTCTTAACCATCATGTGGTACTTAGAACAAGGACTGAGTCTTATATTCTTCCATCTCTTCCTATCTCCATCACCTGAAACGGTGGACATTAGTGCCTTGTGGTGATGGGAACAGTGACAGTATGCTTAGTGTCTTAGTTAGGATTTTGCTGCTGTGAACAGACACCATGACCAAGGCAACTCTTATAAGGACAACATTTAATTGGGGCTGGCTTACAGGTTCAGATGTTCAGTCCATTATCATCATGGCAGGAACATGGCAGCGTCCAGGCAGACGTGGGCCTGGAGGAGCTGAGAGTTCTACATCTTGTTCTAAAGCAGATAGAAGACGGGTTCCAGGCAGCTAGGACAACGATCTTAAAGCCCATGCTCACAGAGACACACTTCTTCCAACAAGGCCACTCCTCCAAATAGTGCTGCTCCCTGGGTCAAGCACATTCAAGCCACCACATTCCATTCCCTGGTCCCCATAGGCTCGTTCAAACATGAGTCTGTGGAGGCCATACCTAAACATAGCTTAATAAAAAAATACATATAGTCCCCATAGTCTATAGCAGTCTCATCAATGTTAAAAGTCCAAAGTTCAAAGTCTCTTCTGAGATCCATCCAATCACTTGATTGTAATCCCCAAACCAAGACAGGAAACCAGCAAACTCCAAACTCTACATCTCTTCTCTGATGTCAAAGTGGTCTTCAGATCTCCAACTCCTTTTTCATCTTTGTTGACGCAACAACCTTCTTTCTCCTGGGCTGGTTCCACTCCCTGTTAGCAGCTTTCCTCAGCAGGCATCCCACGGCTCTGGCATCTCAAACATCTTGGGGTGTCCAAGGCAACTTCAGCATTACAGCTCCTTGTTCCAATATCTGGGATCCACACATGATCTTCTGGGCTTCTCTCAAGGGCTTGGGTCCCTTCTCCAGCTCTGTCCTCTCTAGGCTCTGGTTAACTCCACTCCACTGGTGCTGCTGCTCTTGGTGAGTACCCTATGGTACTAGCATCTCCAATGGGGTCTTCTGATGCACTAGGCTTCACCAATAGCCTCTCATAGGCTCCCTTCATGTACTAAGCTTCAACTCCTTTGCATGATCCCTTCAGTCCTGGGCTGTCAACTGCTACTGAGGCTGCACCTTCACCAATGCCCTTCCCTGGGCTCACACAGTGCTAAGCCTCAGCTATTCTCCATGACCCTTCATACCTTGAAAACCACTCTGATCTAGGTGATTCTAACACATTTAGCAACAGTACGAGGTACAACCTTAGCTATCTCTGGAACACAGCTTCTTTGTGCTCCCAGAAAACACTTCCCAGAAGATTTCACCTCAGTGATGCTGGTCTCTTCTTAATCACCACTAATTTCTTGGCTCCAGCTAACCAGCATTGATTGTTCCAGTAGTCCTATCTACTCTTGACTCTAAGCCAGAGCCACATGGCTGAAGCTGTTGAGTTCCGCTGCTTGCCAGGGCTGGGACACGGCCTCCCTGTTCTATTACATCATCACCAGCTTTCTGTTTTCCAGCTCCTTCACTGTCTAAGCTTGGCTGCCCTGGAACCTGCTCTGTAGCTTGACCTTGAACTCAGAGATCTGCACGACCCTGTGTCCGAGGATTAAAGGTGTGAACCATTTTGTCTGAACTTGCTTTGAGATCACCACTCCCTTAATCTGTTTATCTCCTTGGACATAGGCTTCAGCTCCATTCCACTTCCCGGTACCCCTTTGATACTTGAACCGTATGTTTTGTAATTTTTGTTGTTGTTGTTGTTTTGATTTTTTCAAGACAGGGTTTCTCTGTAGCCCTGGCTGTCCTGGAACTCACTCTGTAGACCAGGGTAATCTTTCTTTTTAAGCTTGCTATGTTTCATCAAAAACACTCTCCATGAGACTAAACCACAGCATTGAGGCCTCCTTTGTCAAAGCAATTAATCTGATTCTCTTCAATTTAGACTTAGCCTCAGGCTGACTCTTCAGACAAGGGTGAAAAGCAGTCACATTCTTCACAAAAATACCACAAAACTAGTCTCTAGGCCATATACTGAAATTCTTCTCCCCTGAAACCTTTAGAGCCTGGCTTCCACAGTTCAAGTCACCCTCAGCACCACTGTCTTCCATATTCCTACTAGGATGGCCCATTAAGCCCACTTAAAGCATTCCACTGCTTTCCAAACCCAAAGTCCGAAAATCTACAGTTTTCCAAACAAATGGTCAGGGATATCACAGCCATACCCCACTCCTGGTACCAACTTCTGTCTTAGTTAGGGTTTTACTGCTGTGAATAGAAACTGTAACCAAGGCGACTCTTATAAGAACAACATTTAATTGGGGCTGGTTACAGGTTCAGAGGTTCAGTCCATTACCATCAAGGCAGGAGCATGGCAGCTTCCAGGCAAGCACGGTACAGGAAGAGTTGAGTTCTACATCTTCATCTGAAGGTGGCTAGGAGAAGACTGGCTTCCAGGCAGCTAGGATTAGGGTTTTAAAGCCCAAGCCCACAGTGGCACACCTATTCCAACAAGGCCACACCTCCCTGGCCTAGGCACACTCAATCCACCACACAGGGCTCAGAGGAACCATTAATGTTACAGTAGTCCCTAATCCTTATGCCTTCACCTCTAACCTGAGAAAGCCATTCCACCTCTCAGTCTCCATAGTTCCAGTCAGAAGAAATTGAGTCCCACCCGTAGTTATCAAAGTGGCATTCTGAGGATCTCGGCAAAGGCTCTTGGAGTTCCAAAAATGGCTGATTTGTTCTCAGTATGTGCTTTCGTGCATACATAGATTTCACATATCCTACATAAATATTTTAGCAGTTCTTTCTCAATAAACTTTGCATGCCATGTGTTTACTAAAAGCCAGCAAACAAACACTTACTGTGCATTCATGAAGTTATGTAGCCATCATTGCAATCTGATTTTAGAAAACTTTCATCACCTCCAAAGGAATCCCTAGAGTCACTGTAGGTCCCTGTTCCCTGCCGCCCTTTAACCTAAATGTGCTTTCTGTCTGTGGATTTGCTGTCCTGGACATTTCCTCTAGATGGATTCCTAGCTACTGTGCCTTAGAAGAATAGCCTCAAGGTTCATTGTCGCACATCACAAGACTTTATTTCTATCTAGGGCTGATTAACATTGCATTTTATTGAACACCCATCAGTTCTCAGGCACATGGACTTGTGTAATTGTGCTGCTATGAACACCCAGGCGCTCATGGTGAGTTTTTATGTAGACATGTTTGTATTTATCAACAGCAGTGGAACTGTTGGTTATATAAGGTAGCTGCTTAACATGTTAGGATATACTTTATATGAGCTTCTGTATATAACATATTTATTTCTATCTGTCTGTCTGTCTATCTGTCTATCTATCTGATTAGTTTTAAATGTCAACTTGACACAATCTGTGGGAGATTTTCTTGGTCCTTGATATAGGAAGACCCAGCCCATTGTGGGTAGCACCATTCCCTCGGCTAGACCCTGAACTATAAGAGTAGAGAAAGATATCTAAGCAAATAGGCATCATTGGTACAATCATCTCTGGCTGAATGTGAATGTGATTGTGACAAACTGTTTGAGTTCCTACCTTCTTCCAAAATGGTGGATGATAACTTGGAATTATATGCCAAATAAACACCCTTTCTTTCCTAAGTTGCATTGGGGGAGGGGGGGAGTGTGCAGCAGAGGAGATCATGGTATCTGTTACAGCCACTGAAAATGACTGGAACAAATATATAGTTGTATATTATATGTTTTTAAACTACAGTAAAATTAAATAAACTCTATTACATAGCAAAGCCTGACACAGTGGTCACCTGTGTGTTACTTAACGATGCAATAATTAACTCATGCTGCAAGAGTAGGTAGAATTTGTGCAATTTAGTTCCACTTCTCCCATCTACTAAAGTGAATTGGGTCTTATGATGTTTGAAAATGGTTACCACTGGTACCTACTCATCCTTGCCAAGGGGGCTTATACTCCTACTGTCAAGCAGGACCAAAGGAAACAAATGACAGGCCAAAATTGGCCTTGGACTCAAAAGGTCATCCTTGCCTTCAGGTTTTTCTACATTTGTTTAAAGATCAAAGGGGGCTGGAGAGATGGCTTAATGGTGAAGAGCCCTGGCTGCTCTTCCAGAGGAATGGGGTTCAATTGTTAGCCCCCACATGATGCCTCAACCACATGTAACCACAATTCCATGGCACAGAATACCCTCTCTGGCCTCCCAGGGCATCAGGCACATATGTGATACATAGACACACATGCAGACAAAATACTCATACAAATAAATATTAAATAATTTAAATATCAAGGAACTTGAAGTTTTATAGTCATGACTGAGCCCTAGGTAATTATTAAAGCAATTATGTTTATAAAGTTTGGGATTCTTTTATTTGGGTTTTGGGGGCAGGGATTGTTGCTGTTGTTGCTTTGCTGTTTTTTTGAGGCAGGGTCTCTCTACATAGCCCTGGCTGTCCTGGAACTCACTGTATAGACCAGGCTAGCCTAGAACTCAAGAGAACTGTCTGCTTTTCCCAAGTATTGGGATTTAAGGCGTGTGCCACCACACCCAGTCTGGAATTGCTTTTAATCTAATCTATTTTATGTTTTGGAACTTGATGTAAAACTTAGTTTAGGGTAGGGAAACATTTAGCTCCTAAAAAGAAGTTTGGACACCAGTTTCTCAGCTGACTTGTAAATTTCAACCTTGGATTTTGGCCTCATTTTACCATGGCTTGATCTTCTGCAGGTCTGATAAAATGTTTGTGTGCGCGCACACTTGCTTGTGTGCACTCTTGCTTGCTTGCTGGCTGGCTTGACCCAGAGCTCATTAGTTTAGCTGGTTTGGTGAGCCACCTTGCTCCAGGGAATCCCTTGTTTCTTCCTACCAAGTGCTGGGATTACAGGCAGGCCACTACACCCACCATGGCATTTATGTGGGTGCTGGGGATTTGAACTCTGGTCTTCGTGTTTCTATGCCAAGCTCTTTACCTAACACTGAGCCATGTTCTCAGCATGCCCTGATGAAGAGTTCCCCATCCTGCTTCTCTTCTCCAGCTCTGACTGCAGAGTTGTCCATGCTGTACTTAAAGATTTATTGAACGCTTGTGCACGCTGCGTGCTAGTCGCTGAAGGAAAGACCAGATTGCCCATCTTTAAGGTACCTGTAGCCAGGTTAGAGATGACTATAAGATTAGTCATCTAATCACCAGTGCACATGTTCTTAGGAGTTAGTATTTCCAGACATTGTAGGACTTTAGAAAATGCCAAGGACAGCTTCCTGGAACAGGTGGCACTGTGCTGTGTCTGAGGATGAAGGTGGCATTTTGGTAGATGAACAGAGGGTGCTACCAATTCTTTTGAACTAGGATTAGGTTGCCTGGAACATCTTTTACCCCTGAAGCCACTATGAGACTAACGCTTCAGTGCCTGGTCCCAGTTCAGCTTTTGGCAAAAAAGAGATAAACGTAAGAGGCCGAAGAAAAGCGGGCATCTCATTTTATAAAAGGTTTCCAGAAAGGAGTTGAATGCTCCAAGTCCCTGCATAGGAAGCTCGGGGGGTGAGGAAGAAGCGTAAGGTGCTGCTCACTGCACGCACTCATCTGAACAGCTTCCAGAAAAGTAGGATTTACAGAGCTCCATCAATTTCAGATTTGCTATAAATAATTGCCTGTTGTTTCTGAGCTGTCAAAATTCATTTCTGCTGCTGAAGATTCTTCAGAACAGAGAAAGATCATACTAGGAGCTAAGAGAGATGTGTGTGTGTGTGTGTGTGTGAGAGAGAGAGAGAGAGAGAGAGAGAGAGAGGGAGAGAGAGAGAGAGAGAGAGCGCACTAGCTGCTGATGTCCTCACCAAAAGGGGCTGCTTCCCCAACACTCAGTCAGGCCATTGTCAGGCTTGGGTATGTAGCAAGAGGGACACAGAATGAAACTAGCTTCTGAGGAAATCTGGAGCAGGCCTAACCATCCGACTGGGAGCCTATTCACCCCTGGGCTCCTGTTCCTTCTCCTTCTTGGGACTAGACTTTGTTCCAAGACATTCCATGCTTCACACTCACCTGGGTCCTTTCTTGTTGGAACCTCCTGCCCACAGTCTGGGTCTCTCCTTCTGGCTACATGTTGTCTATCCTTTACGCCTAGCCTGGCCTGCCTCCTCCACACTTAGACTGTTCTGACCTTAATACCTGTTGGGGATGCAGCATTCCCAAGACCTTGCCTGGCTTGGGGAACAGAATACTTGATTCCTGGAATCTTAACACCCCCCCTTAGAGCATCTCTGACCTGTCCTCGAGCTTCTTGGGTTTGTGTTCAATCTGCAGGGCTCTTGTCTTTACAGGTGACTCTAATCTAAAGTCTACTTAAGTGCCTTTTCTTTCTCTTGTATTTCCCTCCACCCCTCTGACCTGTCATGGCTCCCACTTGTCACCTCTGCCACCAAAGGGGAATCTGGTATGTTCTATACGAAGTATAGTGCTCTTTATCTATCTGCTCCATAAGACCTGCTGGATCCCGACTTTTAAAGCCAATGCATTTGCTTTTTCTAGCTTGACTCCTCTGCATGTTTGACCAGTGTGTGTCCTCCAATCACAGGCAGGAACCTTCCCTCCTCAGCAGCTCTGAGCAATTTAGAACACAGCCAGTGACCCTGGGCCAGCCTCTGGATTTCCTGATACTCAAAAGTATCCCAGGCATCAGGGCATATGCTTTTTAATCCCCGCTCTAGGTAGGCAGGGGCAGGCTGATTGCTATAAATCCCAGGCCAGCTGTCTGAAAATGAAACAAAACAAAATAAACAAACAAACAATACCATCAATCCAAAAAACCAAAAGCTGAGAAACTGGGCAGATACCTTCAAAGTGACACAGTGCCTTGTCTACTTGTTTCTCAGCCCCTTGTCAGAGGGGTTTGAACTTGTCCCAGAGGGAATCACTGTGGGCTTCCACTGATAGTCCCATTCCACTCTGATATAGACTTTCCACAAATGTCCTGTGTCACATTTGCAGGGCCTGGGTGCACAGGGTGGCCTGCAGAGGCTGACAGTGACCGCCTGACCAGGTAGTATAAATCCTGTCACAGTTGTCTGATCTAAACAGCTAGTACTTACTGCGATGACTTCACACCTGATTTTCCAGGGTTTGGCAAGTCTGCTGAGAATCCTCAAAGCAAGAATAAAGTAGCTACACACCATTTGTATTCTCTCCTGACAGTTCAAATCTTTCTTAACCCGCCTACAATAACCTAGAAACAGATCATATTTGAACAAGCCAGTCGACAACTCTTGGTATTTTTTATTTCTTTGCCTGATTCATCAGCCAGAGACTTAAAAAATGGGTTTGAAATACCTTTTTTTTGGCTTGTCATGTTTTTAAAAAAATTAAAATCCTAACCTTTTCTTTCTTTTTTAAATACTTTGAGCTGGGCAGTGGTGGCACACGCTTTTAATTCCAGTACTCGGGAGGCAGAAACAGGTGGATTTCTAAGTTCGAGGCCAGCCTGGTCTACAGAGTGAGTTCCAGGACAGCCAGGGCTACACAGGGAAACCCTGTCTCGAAAAAACAAACAAACAAAAAAACAAAACAAAACAAACAAAAAAATACCCAAACCTTTGAGATTATAATATAATCACAGCATTCTCCCTTCCCTGACCTCTCTCCAAGCCCTTCCGTATACCCCTCCTCTCTGAAAATTCATGGCCCCCATTTCATTATTATTATATGTATATATGTATATATATTTCTGAGTGTACCCTCCTGAGTCCGTGTAATGTCACCTGTTTGTGTGTTTGCAGGGCTGACTGTTTGGCATCAGCTAATCAGTTGGTGCACTTTCTCCCTGGAGAATCGTCTCTTTTTTATAAAACCAACCTGCTTTTCTTCGTTTATGAGGAGGAGCCCAGTAGCCCTTGGGGGTTTGTGACCACTGTTGTCTGTATTTGGCATGGCTCTGAGTTCAGGAGAGTCCGCTGGAATCTAGGAAGAAGGTTGGTACGTGCAGTAAGCCAGCTAGGAGCCCTTTGCCCATACCGCTGACTGGCAGGAGGGTGTGGGCTTGGCTGGGTCTAAGACTGTTGATCCAGTGCACACGGAACATCAGTGTCCTGTCAGATTCCAGCCACACTGAGGTTTCTTACACTCACTAGGTGAGCAGCTAGGGGCTGTGCTCAGTTCAGAGCACTTTTGATGAAGCTTAATATCTATAGCAACAGGACAAAGCATGCATTTGATGAATTCGAGCAAAGGCCATTTTGCTTTACAACTTAAGTCCTGTCTCAGGGAAGTGATTTGACTTGGGCCAAAGGTCCTCTGGAATCTTGTAGCACATGACCAATATGAGCTTAACTTCCTTGCTGAATGCAGCACAAGCTCAGAAGGCTGTGGCCCTCAGTAGTTTAAAACCCTCAGAGAAAGAAGGAAGCAGTGCTGCTTCTAGATTTGGTTTTGCTTTGAGAACCTAGTCCTTGCAAAGCATCATTTTCAGAAGTGACACATGAGTGATGTCAGGTGTAGGTTTATATACTGATGGGCTCCTTACTTACCACAGCAGCTTCCACAGTAAGCCAAGGACAAATGACAGCCGTGTGCATGGTTTTAGGAACACTACAACCATTTTGTAGAGCAAAGACTGTTCCCGATGCAGGGTGCATGAGCCCAGGCTTGAGGCTTGTTCTCAGGAAATAAAAGATCTTCCCACAGCTTACAAAGGGACTTCTCAGCTGCCCAAAGTCCTACTCTGACTTCTAGGTCTGCAAGCCTCAAGCCTTTTTGATTGAGCTTTTAAAGTCTTTGATTCTGTTAAGGAGCCTGGGCTTGAAAGCATCCCTAGTTTGTAAGGTAAAGGTGGGATTTTGCTTTATCTAGACCCACTTTTCCTCATTGAGCAGTGGGACACTTTCCAAGAGTGGGTTCTGGGCTTTGTGAAACAGTATGCAGGATCAGACATCCAACACTGCTCACTGATTAGAGAGGAGAAGTTTGGAAATACCTACCCTCTGCCTAATGAAGTTCTGTAGCCAGCCAGGCCTGATTGAGTACCTACTGCTTGCTGAATCTGGTCCCTTCCCAGGAATACCCAGGAGAGGATGGCCCAGCCCTTCTCTAGGCAGCTGTGGTGGGTTCGAATGAGAACGGCTCTCACTGGTGAATATGCTTGGTTCCCAGTTGGTTTCCCAACTGTCTGGGAAGGGTTAAGAGGGATGGCCTTCTGGGAGGAGGTGTGTCACTGGGGGTTGGCTTGGATGTTCTCAAAAGCCCGTGCCATTCACTGTGAGCTCTTTGCCTGGTCCTTGTGGGTCAGTATGTGAGCTCTCAGCTCCTGGTCAGGACCATGGCTGCCTCCTGCTGCCATGCTCCCTGCCACCACAGTCATGGACTCACCCTCTGAAACTGTATGCCTCCAATAAACTAACTCTTTTATAAGTTGACTTGGTTGTAGTGTCTTATCAGAGTACTAGAACATTAACTAAGGCAGAAGACTACTGTGTAGTCTTGTGTAGACTTGTGGGGCAGTGGGGAGAGGGAGATTTCTCACTGGACATGGTAGAACTCTATGGCAGATGAATTGTGCGCTTGATAGTCTTGAGCACACATTAGAAATTGGTGTTATTTATCATAACCACCGTCTGAACAGATGTGAGCATCATGTCCTCGGCTCATCACCCGTTTATGTAATTAACTAAGGTCTCTGCCCTCACTTCTCACATCTGTGAAGAGATGACTGTGCCCCCCAATAGTGCATACTCATAGCCAGGAATGTTGTGTAATTGGGTTCCAAGCAGGAAGACAGGAGCTCAAAGCAGGAAAAATCTGGCCCAGCTGCTCCCCAAGGCCTGACCTGTCCACCAAGCTGGTGTTTCATTTCCAGAGAAAACAGACCTCTGTTCTCGTTCTTCTGGTCCTCTGTGTGTGTGTGAGTGAGTGAGAGAGAGAGAGAGAGAGAGAGAGAGAGAGAGAGACATGCATGGTTACGTCATTCCTACTTGTGCTAGAAACTCACTGGGTTCTCCTTAGCCTCAGTTCTCCAGGCTAAATGGCCTGCTTTCCTTTGCTCATTGACCTTTGTAAGATCTCCATGCAAGGATGAACGAGACAGATCACTGCTCGGGGGCTGGTTACAATCACTTCCAGTCCAAGTGTGCTGATACAGGAGAGTAAGGGAATTAACTGGAGTGTCACTCACCCTTGACCAGAGCAGGATGTTGGAGGTGACCTTCTTCAGTGGGATCAACTGTCCTGCTTATTAGAATTCCCTGATGGTTTAAAAAGAAGAAAAATCCTTTCATCCAAGCCCAGACAAGTAAGACTCTCTGGAGGCAGGCCCAAGTGGCAGATTTTTCAAGGGGGGTTCCAGAGGGTTGGTTTAAAGTACCTTCCTCATTTTACACAAGGACACACACCAAGGCCCAGGGGTCAACTTCTAGTACATCTCAGCCTGGTCCTAACCCTGGTCAGGGATTTCCACTCCTTGAGCAGTGCCTACTACCTTGCCTTGTTTTTCTAAGAGAGCCACTGAGCTGCCCTGGGCACATATGGCTTCTGTCTTCCCCTCACTCTCTCAGAGTCACTGTTGACCAGGATGGAGACAGCAGTCGCTAGGAAGCCTTTCAGAATGGTCGGACCATGGAGCCTACTTGCCCCTGGATGGATGGCAGCTGTTCTTGCCCTAGAAATGGGGGCAATGACTCTCTTGTGCTTAAGATGCTTTAGAAATGCTGGCCCTGGCTCCTCCTCTTCCAGGTCTATACCCTGGCCTTGTTGTCTACTGTGTAGTTCTCTTCTTCTCCCTGCAGCTCCTTCCTCTTAAGTCCTCAATGTGTGCAGATGAACTTATTAGAATGTGACCACTCTGTCCATCTCTAGGTGCTTGGGGTATACAGTGACAGTATACCTTTCCTGCTCAGAGTCTGGTATTCAGTGTGCAGTGAGTAAGGCTTTCAGGACATTAAGTGTGACCCACACTGGGGTCAGTGTGGCTGGCATGGTAGGTCCTTGCTATAATTATTAGACAAGAAGAGGACTCGTAGGTGCATGCTCAGCATGCTAGTTATAAACATTTTGGTTTGGTGACTTCAGCATATAGTGCTTCTGCTTGCACCTTGCTGCTCTATTACTGAATATTTGCAGTTGATAAAGTAGCATGCTATTTTGATCCAAGGCCAAGTATTCTTTCAGTCATTAAGAATGAAAGTCACACGAAGACCTTTGCTGGCCGACTGTGCCTGTGATAAAGGGATGGTCCGGTTATGTGCTTAGCCTAGGAGATAATGCAGGGTGAAAGCATCTGGTTAAGATGGCTGCTGCTCTAGCTGTCCTCGTCCACGCAGGCTTCCTGAGGACAGAGGTGAGGGGAAAGGTGTTACTACCTTTCCTGGAAGGATCTAGCATGGCAAGGGGTGGAGACAAACACTGCTCATGGAATAACCCTTCTGACAGCAAACAGTTCCTCATCTTAGGAAGCCCGAGACTTGGTGCTGGTTTGTCATGGCCCTTCGTTACTGTTCTTATAGAGGCTCATAGTGCTTGTTTCTAGGTTGTATCTCTATCTCAGAGAATAAATGAGGGAACCATGCCATTCCTTATAGAGGCTGGTAGTGCTTGCTTCTAGGTTGTATCTCTATCTCAGAGAATAAATGAGGGAGCCATGCC
>JADRCH010000086.1:2362477-2372965 GCA_019843965.1 Rhynchomys soricoides
ATAAATGAGGGAGCCATGCCATTCCTTATAGAGGCTGGTAGTGCTTGCTTCTAGGTTGTATCTCTATCTCAGAGAATAGTCACAAATGAGGGAGCCATGCCCACTGTTTTAAAGGAACAGGTAAATATTCAAGTTTGAGATTTTTCTTTCCCCTGTAAAGAATTGAAGCCTTAAGAGTATCTACATGCTCATCTGTCTCTATTCTGTCTGTCTCTGTCTCTCTGTGTGTGTGTGTCTGTCTGTCTGTCTGTCTATCTTAGTTATGCTGCTGTAACAAACTGTCAGAGGCTAGATGGCTTATAAATAAATGAAATTTGTTTTCTCACACTGGAGGCTGGAAGCCTGTAATCCAGTCTGCTAACTTGGGGTTTAGATTGGTGAGTCTTGTTCCAGGTTACAGACAGCTAGCTGACTTTCCCATATGTCTTCATGTGGCAAAAAGGGAATTAAAGTGCTTTCTTGAGGCCTCTTTATAAAGGCAGCGGTCCGTTCCTGAGGGTTCCTCCCTTGTGACCTGGGTGCCTCCCAGAGACTCACTTCGTAATACCATCGCATTGAGTGTTAGACTTTCATATGAGCCGTGGGGGTGGGGAGCAGAAAACATTTAATCTGCAGTGATACACGTGTGACTACACTTGTTCAGCTCACAAGGAAAATACCCAATATGTTGATCTAAAAAGACAGACAAGTCCGTATAACAGCATAGATGATGTATTCTAACTAACGTGTTCCAAACATTTCTTTTTTTTCTGAGTGGGAGAACTGAGCTGGATATAGCTTTTCCACAGGAGGGGCTGGGATCTGCACTTCTGTGGACCAGCTGGGCTTTGTAGGGCAAGCATCTAGAAAGTGGTAGAGGAGCCTGGGGGAGTGGGGCAGCTCTTGAGTTCAGGTGGCATGTCACTGCTCTTCCTTCTGCCCTTATGAAAGGTGTTCTCAAAAGATGAAGGAGCTTGAGGGCTTTCAGTAGAATTCCCCAGTGGTTCTGTGGACTCCTGTTTGAAGGTCAAGCCTCTAAAGAACAGGAGTCAAGCATGGGCCAGACCAACAGTCATATTGGTTAAGCCGGCAGGCAGACACCAAGATCTTCAGGGGATGAGCCTGGGCTGAGGCCTGGGTTATGTCTGCTCCTGAGTAGTGGCCATAGAGCTTGCAGGGACCTGCTAAGGGTGACTTCAGGAGGGAGGGCGGTCCTCAAGGGGCACAGTGGTTGTGTCACAGTCAGCAAAATACTCCTCAGTGGTTACCCCAAAATGCCCCTCTACACAGCAGGGCTCAGCATAGCAGGATTGGTTGAGACTTCTGGTATCTGTGACTTACGTCTGCTGTGGCTATGCTGTATCTAACAGGTGTGTAGGTGTACACCAGACTAATATTTTACTTCTAGCTTAAAAGCTTGGAGTGACGCCAGAGATACACCACTCTTCCGCTGACGAGATGGCAGTAAGGCAGGGCGTGGAGGTGCGGTAAGCACCAGCTTTATAGGTGGCGAGAGTATCAGCAAGTGTCTCTGCTTCTCAGGGAACCCTGTGGAAGACAAGCATGGATTTAGTTATACACCAGGTAGGGTTTGGTGTGGGAGGAACACATATCTCCCTTTTGGGGTGACTCTGCTAGTGGGGGCTGCTTATATAGTTAGCTCTTTATTTCCATCTTAAAATATTTTATCATTTTCAGTGTGTGTGGGGGGGGGGAGGTGTCTACAGAGGCTAGAGACTCCAGATACCCCTAGTCTCATGTAAGAGCTGGAGACAAACCGAGCCTGCAAGAGCAGTCTGTACTCCAGCTGCTGAGCCGACTTCCAGCCCAACATCTCCAATTTTAGAGATGAGAAAACCGAGGCTCAAGAATTAAGGCGCTTTCTAAGACTCTAAAGCCTAGACATGCCTCTTTGCATAATTATGAGCCTTGTGGATGGAGAGGGGAGCATTTACTCTTGAGATGCAGTGGGCTGGGGTGTGCTGTCATAATCCCAGCCTGGCACTCTGGACCAACCAGCTCCCACAGGCTGAGGTCCATTTGCCAGCCTTTCTTTTAAGACTATAAATCTTGACACTGTATCTTAACAGATGGTGCACATGCTCAAGCTGTAGCTGTAGGATGCTGTCATAGAGGCTTCCGACAGCTGAGCTCCTGGAGTTAGTGTTTGTACGTTCCCCCAGTGAGTTGGCTACCTCTAAAATAATTTCTGTACCTTGGGCTCTCAAGACGACTGCATTTCCGACGGCTGTGCTGACTGTTGATGACTTGGCCACATTATGTGGGTAGAAGTTCATTGTTACTTAACCACACAATGAAGCTGTGGTCCTATAGTCACCAAGACAATGAGGGTCATCTTAGGAAATTAGTTAATGCAATTGGCAAATGGGGATCTGAGACATCTTAAGCTAAAACAGTTTATAGTCAAAAAAAAAAAGTAAAAATTGGATGTACAGTGTGTGGGGGGTGTCTTTGTATATTTCATTAACAAGCATGACAGGCCGTGTGCCCAGCGGCCGTGTGCCCAGCGGCCGTGAATCCTTGCCCTGGTAAGACACCTTTGCCTGGGGGGAATAAGTGTGTGGTTGTCCGAGGAACAGCCCCAAAGTCGTCCTTCTCATGCATCCACATACGTGTGTGGACAGACCTAGGTACATAAATGATTATCTTCCCACTCTGAGGAACAGCCCCAAAGTCGTCCTTCGCATGCATCCACGTACGTGTGTGGACAGACCTAGGTACATAAATGATTATCTTCCCACTCGGGAAAAGAAGGGACCATGAGACAAGATGGGATATCCACCATTCCCAGGTTACCAAATCTTACCTTCCCCTCTAATCACTGACTGTGAAGTGGTCCCCGTTTAGATTTACTTAAAGTTACTACCAACTCTTCCAGCTGTGTCTTGCCAGATATTTTGAGTTAACTAGAACTGGTTCTTATTTCAGCCTGGCATAAGAAACTAGGTTGAGGGGTTTGGGCAGGTGGTATGCAGTTCTTCAACAACCCAGAAAAGTTACTGTTCTGCATGATCACATTGAATATTCCTTGTCTCTGACCTCTGAGGATTGTCTTCAAAGAATCATTTGTTTCCAGCTCTCTGGAAGTGTTATGAGCTCCCCGGGACTAAGCTTTTAAATAGCATTTTAGTGACCTTAGGGTTGTAATAAGATTTGAGGGCAGGAGGAGAGAGCCATGCAAACAAGAGGACCTGGGTTTGATACCCAGCATCCATGGCAAAACCTGGGCGGGCTTACATGTACCTGTGATCCAGGTGCTCATGAGGTGGAGACAGGAAGCTCCCCAGAGCTAAGCCAGCATAGCTGAATCCATGAACCCCAGTCCTATTAAGACACCTTTGCCTGGAAAAAAAAGTGTATAATTCTCCTAAAGAACAGCCCCAAGGTTGCCCTTCGGGCTCCACATGCGTACACACATGTACACGCGTGGACAGACACAGGTGCACAAATGATAAAATATGCTTTCAAAATTGAATATCCATTAGTTCTTAGGGTCAAATGATGAATATTTGAATTCTTAACAGTATTACTAATGCTCAGGAAATCTCTCAGTATCCCAGTGATCCTGTGTGTTATAAGCAGCATCCTGCCATTTTTTTTTTTTTTTTTTGTCATGTGGAGGCAACTGAAGCTTGAAACAGGTCATCCACTTGTGCAGTCACCACAGAGGCCCTGTCCCTGAGGGGTGTGGTCAAGACGCAGGCAAGCAAGATGGGCCTGGCATCACTGAAGACGGCTGTTGTCTAAATTTGTTTTGTCTTAATTTTGCTTATTGTTACTATGTGGGGACAGGGCAGGTGCGTAAGTGCCACCAAGGGCATGTGGCCATTGGAGCACAAATCTGTGGAGGCCATTCTCCCATCGGAATGGAAGTCAGAGCCCACTGAGCCATCTCGCCCGCTCCTCTCTCTTCCTTTTCACATTTCGTGTATTAGTTGAGATCCTGTACAGTGGTATCACTTCCCCTCCCCATCCTTTCTTCAAAATCCTCCCCCGGACTCCTGCATGTTTGCCTTCTAAGTCATGGTCTTTGTCTTCATTAATTGTTGTTTCATGCATATGCGTGTGTGTATACACGTATATATTCCCAAATACACAAATGGAGACTGCTTGGTCTATAAACTGTTACGTACATGTGCATGTTTTCAGGGCTGGCTACTTGGTATTGGATACCAGCTCCTCTCTGGGGAAGACATTTCTCCCACCCTCCCATATTCTTTAGCTGCCTGTAGTTCTTGTGTGGGCAGGGTTTAGGCCTCCTGTCCCCTTCTCCCCCTCCCCACCTGCCCCACCCGCCCCACCCACATCTCTTGGTGTTATGCTTGTTCAGCTCATGTTATGGCAGTCATGGTGGTGAGGCTTTATGGGTGTAGCCTCTGACATTTCTAGGAGACACAGTCTCACAGCAGATTCCCTTATGATCTGGCTCTTACAATCTTTCTGTCCCCTCTCCCACCGTTTTCGCTGAGCCTAAGCGTGTGGGGTGTTTTTTGTATCCATTGGAACTGGGCTCCGTGGCTCTGCATTTTGATTGGTTGTGACTTTCTGTAGTGATCTGTCTGAGGCAAAGAGAAGTTTCCTTAGAGAGGGGTGAGGACCACACTTCCCTAAAGGACAGATGTAGTAGTTAGAGACAGAGTGTAGTCAGCGATTATACTATTTTTTTTTTCTGATAGTTACAGATTTACACAGTTGTTTGATCAGTTTTATTGTACACTGTTAACCTCTGGTTTTTGGTCTCTGTAGACGTCGTCTCATCTCCCAGAGATCCTCTTTGGAGACCCTGGAAGATATTGAGGAGAATGCCCCTCTCCGGAGGTAAGTTTTCCATGCCTCATGTATGTGTGTAAGAACTGTTAGTACACAGATGATTTTTTTAATTCTTGATCTTCCTGATTAAAATTTAAAAATAAACATTTGATTCCCAAGGACAAAGAATTCTCAGTGTGAAACCCCAACCCTGAAGACATGTGAAACCTAGGACACACCCCACTAATATACTGGAGCAGGCCAGTCTTGCCTGCAGATTTGGTGGCTGTTTTTCTTGTGGTTACCTTTGTGGTTGGTACTAGGAAGGCACTGTCAAGCTAAGCCTCTGGTGGAGCTAAGCATCTTGCCATGTCTCAACCCTAGCCACCCTCTGCATCTTAAAAGTGGCTGTTTATGGAAGCAGGACCCATATTAACCCTGTTATTATACAGCACTTAAGATCTTAGGCCTCACTCTCAGCAGGGAAAGCAACCAGATCTCCTTAGGAGGTGACCATGACGTCACTCCCTAGCTAGTTGCTGGGGCAACCTGGTGAAGATCATTGCAAAGGCTCCCTTGGGTATGAAAGCATTCCATTCCATTTTCCCTACTGGATTAGAAAAGTGCTGGCCAGGCACATTTTTGGGATGACAAAGATTGCCTGAGACTGGCAGGTTTCCCTCCCCTAGTCCTGCTCTCTCTGTTGTCCCACATCTATGCAGAGATCCGGCCAGGCTTTCCTTGTGAAGGAGAAAACACGTGCATGCTGGGTCTTCTCCCTGCAGCTCCAAGCTGGCAAGGGAAAGGTGTGTGGTTCAGACTTTTGAAAGCAGGAGGAGGCAGATGTTTAGGCTTCACAAGGACTATGACCCAGACAAGAAGGCCCGTGGGAGGCTGGAAGCTCCTATAGGCTGGCATCAGCCCTTCCTGAACCTACATCTGTGCCCCATCTGCTTGGCTTTGTCCCAAGACATAGCTCCCCACCCCCATTCCGCTGTCCCGCGGGCCTGGGAAGTGCCACTGTGGAGGGCAGAATGTTATCCTGAGATGGTTCCTTGACAGTCTGCAAAGCAGAAGACTGAGAAAAACCCAGATGTCAGGTGTCTGTGAATCTAGTTACTGACATCATCAGGAAGGGTGGGTTGGACAGGCTGGTCTTACTTTTGAAGTCTGTCCCCAAAGCCCCAAAGGACATGTTCTGTGAGGCCATTTCCACCCGTAGGCGCCACACATCGGTTCCATTAAAGCACAAGGCAGGGAACTGGCTTTAGTCCAAGTAATCTAAGCATGGAGGAGGGAAAACAATGTTTTTCAGGTGGCAAGAAGAGGCTCTGACCTTAGAGCTGTAAGGTCATCTGTACCCGGCCTCCCCTGCCCCCACCTCCACCCCTTTCCCCACCTGCAGCAGACAGGGACAGGCAGCAAGGACAGAGGGTAGTGGGGGGTATCTTTCAGGTGTTTTCAGAAGCCAGTGTTAGCAGTTGTGTGGTTAGAAGGCTGAGGGAGACTTAAGTGCCCTGTTACCTGTAGCCTCCTCTTAGACTTTACCCTGACTGGCAGCTAATTCTGCTTCAACTGACTTCTCCCAAATCTTGGTTACAGAGTATAGTCCTGATTTTAAAGAGAACTTGTGTAAATGTAAATATCTAAAAGCAACCTTAAATCAAGGTAGTTTTAGAAGTCTTTGTTTCTCCAAATAAACTTAAAGAACAAAACAATAAATAAAAATTAAAAAACCAAACCAAACCAATTTCTCGGGCCAGTGAGGTGCTCAGTGGGTCTGATGGTCTGAATCTGATGCCTGGGACCCATATAGTAGTGGAGGAAGACACTTATGGGCTCTCCTGGATCTCTACACCGCTGCTGTGTGGCCCATGTATGCTCCCATTAGTCAGTATGTATGTACATACGTACATACAAGCAAAAAGGCAGCAGCGGCTAACAAAGGTGTTCGTATTTACTTAGAGATGTCTTGTTCCTAGGCAGTGAGCTGATGGTGAGTGCTGGTTGGGAGTGCAGGACTCACTTGGCATCAGATAAGCATCAGCTCTCTCACCTGTAAAACCCAAGGGCCCAAATAAGCTGATCTCTGAAGATTTTTTTTTTTCAGCCTGTAACAGGAAAAGTCCCAGTAATGACACTGAAGTGTTCTGGGAACTGGAGTTGGGAGGGCCTGCGCCTAGCTTGCTTTTAAGGTTAGCATGTAAAACAGTCACCTTCAAGGTGCCTATTAAAACTTTAACATAATTTAAGTGTTTCCTCTAGTCAGTGCTAACAAGGAAGAGCTAATCTGTCATTGAATTAGTTTTTAATTTAATTCTATCCCGATTCAATTTTGCATCACATAAAGTGTGTGCTCTTAAATGGCTATTTGCATGGTAATGCAGGCATCTCTGGTGAGTTACACCTGAGGCCACAGTCCAGTTTCCTTGGCAAGCACGTCTTCTTCCACTCCCTGGTGTTTTTGGTTGAATGCTGTTTTAAAAGCAGCACAAGCAACAGCTGAGTGAACCTCGGGTTAATGGGGCATCTTTGCAACCCCAGGGTGCCATCCAAAGCCGTTTTTACCTGTTGATAGCATTTTCTCATATCTCACCTGCACACCCAGAACTCCAACAATGGGAGGACTTTGAGGAGTTTGCCACCTGCCTGGTGGTCACTGGCAGGACATCAGGACATCTTTTCTAGGTCCCTGAAGCAGGCGTGGTTGGCCTGCTGGACCATGGCAGTGGGTGTTAGAGCTTCCGCCGTTAAAGTCATTATGTCCGCCATGTCCTTACCCAGCGCCTGTGGCCCTTTTGCTGACCTCCAGGCTACATGGCAGCCCAAGGAAGGAGGGTCCCTCTGCAAGCACGGGGAGGGGGTAGGAGCAGCCAGGACTTTCCCCCCTTTGTTCTGTAACCACCTCAAGTTGGGAGAAGGATCCAGGGCTTGTCCCAAGGACAGGCTCTGGGAGCTCACCTCCTGATGCCATCTAGCTCTTGGCCTGCTTCCTCTCAGACTGGCTGAAGCAAGCTCTGGTTTGGGGCAGTGAGGAGCCAAGGACATTCTCAAACCCGTGGCCTACCCAAAACCCTCTGTGTGCTTAGGTTTCAAGTATCCCTTTCTAATCAGCAACCCCATGCTTCTAGAACCTTCTGATAGGACGGTAGTGATGTGTTTTATAAAACCAGGGATGTTTTATAGAGTGCAGTATGGTGTGGTGGGAGGGCTTACCTCAGCAGGCTCATGCTAAGGCATTTTCTCTGGGGTGGGACCCCCCCAGGGACCAGCCATACTTGGGGTGTAGTACAGGATGGGTGTAGAGTTTATTCAGGGACATGGGAGGGGGAGTTGAGAAGGGAGTAGAGGCAAAGAGGGGGGGGACAGAGAAGAACAGAGAGAGAGAGGAGAGGCTGAGCAGGAACGGGGGGGGGGTCGAGATGGAGAAAAGGGGTGAGAGAGCAAAGGGGGTTAGAGAGAGGAAAGGGGCAGAGTCAGGCGGGGGCAAACAGTCCCTTTTATAGGGAGCCAGGCCTACCTGTTGGCCAGGTAACTGTTGGGCGGAGCTTAGAAGGAACGCCAACAGGTTGGAACCTTCAGGAGACCTCAGCAACCATTCTGGAGTCAGCATGGGGGCAATTTGGGGTTCTGGGTCTGTGTTCATCTTGAGCCCCAGAACTAGGAAGTCTGAAGTCTACAGAGTAGGGCGGAGCTAATGGATGCGAACTCTGCTTCTGCCTTTTCTTGATTCCTTCTGGCAGAGCTCTGCAAGTCTTCTAAAAGAAGCCCCCCAAGCCCTTCCATTTAAAGCTATGAATTCAGAGCCTTTAATAAAAGCTTCTGTTTGGAAAAATGTAGGTAACCCCACCCTGCTCACAGCTTATTAATAACAACACTTGAAGTTTGACATGACTCCCATATGCATTTGTGTGTTAAGTACAGTCATTCCAGTGGGTTACTTGGCAGTTTATGGAACACATGCATGTATGTATTATAGTCACTTAATTTTCACAGTTATTAATGACAGTGGGGATTGGAAGTGTTGGTAATAACTTAGCTGGGAGCCTTGAGGACCTATAAGGCCAGGAGTCATAAATCAAGGTTATACTAATTTCAGGGTTGAAGGCTGGGCAGAGTGTGGCCTCTGCTGAAGCTTCCGACCCCACGGTAACGGACAGTTAGGAGAAATGGGGCTTTCCTGCTCTGGACACACAGCCCATGGAAGGACTTTACTAGTAAATATCACCAAAATACAATGCGGCTTGGGCCGCATTGGCTCATTTTAGTGGGATTTATTCAAATTAGGTTGTGTTTTATTTTTAAAAATATACTGTGATCTGTACTCTAAGAAAGGGCTTCCAGAAAAGCTGGCGTCTGCTAGAAGGGTTGGTTAGGGTAGGTGGGGATAGAGCAGGCCTAGCCCCATCTGGAAACTGCCTTGCGGGTGTGTGTGTGTGTGTGTGTGTGTAAAGAAGGTCTAGAACCCTCCTTGTTCCCCACTCCAGTTCCCACGTGTGCCCCACTCCCCCACTATAACTCTACCTCCTGTGAAGCCATCCCTCCACCCCTGCACCCCCTGGGCCGCAGCCTTGAGACAGAACTGACTGGATTCAGATGATGTCCCACCCACATCCCCACCCAGAGCTCAGCGTGGCTTTGGGATCCTGCACAGTGCTTTTCCAGACCTTGTGTTTGGAAGTATGTGGTTATGGGCATCCACATCCTATAGCAGAAGCCACAGTCAGGAAGGACTTAAGTAGAAGGGTCCAGCCCCTTCGTGGTGGGATTTTTGGCTTTGGTAGTGGTGTCTGTGTGGTTTTGTAGAATTTACCAGGTTATTTCAGTAGTCCTTGTCCACAGTAAGCTTCCCAGTAGTCATGGGAAGCCAGGGCGATGCTGCCTGCTCTCTGGCAAACTTTTTTTTTTTTTTTAAATTCAGGTCGCTTTGGTTCAATAGATGTTTACTTATTAAAATTTATTCCGAAGCAATAAAATGAAGCAGCAACTATCTAGGTCCTGATTCTCATTCAAATTTAAGCTGTGACTTCCCAAGTGGAGTCAGGAGTCCGGGTGGTTGTCCAAGGCCAAATGCGGGCTGCAGGAGGAAAATGACTCAGAGCTGTTTTCAGAATGAAATTTGCATGTTCTACCCCTCTAGCTCTAAATCTCTTGGGTTTACAATCCCTCTACCTGTGTCGATTTAGGATCTTTTGGTTGACAGCAAAGACTGTCCTTGGGATCCATTTAGGCTATATTATTGTAACACAATAGTCTTCATTAGCTAGCTTTTTAGAGACTCATAAATGTTATCAGTATTATCAAGGAAATTGTCTGTCATTGGGTTTTTAAAGTTTCCTTGCTCTGGGCTGTATGTCTTCATTAGCACCCACCCCTCTCCTGCACGCCTCTGGGTGACTTAGGCCACGTGTCTGCTCTTTCCTTCCGGTCTTTGTGTGTCTTTGTGTCTCAGCTGTCCAATGGCAACTGACAGTATTTTTTAAATGACCTTTTTTGTTTGTTCATTCTCTTTTTTCAGATGTCGAACACTCTCAGGTTCTCCCAGACCAAAGAATTTTAAGAAAATTCATTTTATCAAGAACATGAGACAGCACGATACCAGGAATGGCAGGTACCCACTCCAGCACAGATCTGCCAGGGCCGCTGGGGGTGGGGCAGGGGGGAAGGGATGACCAGGAACTGCTGAGGGGGAGAGGGGGTCACCAGGAATGGCAGGTACCCACTCCAGCACAGAGCTGC
>JADRCH010000086.1:2381198-2418881 GCA_019843965.1 Rhynchomys soricoides
TAGTGTGTGTGTGTGAGTGTGTGTGAGTATGACTGGGTATGTGAGTGAGTATGTGTGTGTATGAGTGTGAGTGTGACTGGGTGTGTGTATGAGTGTGTGTGTGTATGAATGTGAGTGTGTGTGAATGAGTGAGTGTGACTGGGTATGTGAGTGTGAGTGTTTGTGTGAGTGTATGTGAGAGTATGTGTGTGTAAATGAATGAGTGACTGGGTATGTGTGTGAGTGTGTGTGGGTGAGTGAGTGTGTGTGAGTGTGTGTGTGTGAGTGTGTGTGTGAGTGACTGTGACTGGGTATATGTGTATGAGTGTGTGGGTGAGTGAGTAACTGTGTGTGTGTGAGAGAGAGTGAGTGTGCTGTCTGTGTGTCTGTCTTTGGCCTGCAGGTCCTTCCTGGTTGCTCTGTTCAGCTAAAAATTTATAGGAAGTAAGAAAGGTCAGAGGAAAGGGTTAGAGTCGGGTCCATCTGGACCAGACCTTCCCCGAGGGGATCCTGTTTGTTGTTTCCACTTAGCTCTTCTCTATGTCCTTCCACTGGGAGAGTCGGTTTGTGCAGCCCAGGCTGACTCCAAACTCAGAATCTCCTGCTTCACCCTCTGAGTGCTAGGGTCGTAGGTGCCCGCTACCATTCTGACTGATAGTGAGCGAATGCTCATTCTCTGCTTGGTTTCTGGATGGCCTGGAGCAGGGGAGGGGGGAGGGTTGGGGGAGGGGGGCGGGGGGGTTCGGCCTTGCTACTGGCCAGTGAAATGACATTGCTTGGAAGAAAAAAATATAATTACTTCTGGCCAGTGGCTTCAGGCCAGAGCCACGCTCACTGTGGCTCCAAGTACTGTCCTGAGAGAGCTCTGTAGTCAGTCTTCCTAACTAACTTCTCTAATCTGGGCTTGTGGGCCCCCTGATCATATGTTAACATCCTGATCCCCATTCCTCAGGATGTGAGCTCATTGGAAATGGAGTCATTGAGTCATTGCATGTGTAATTGGGTAAACTGAGGTCATATAAATTAGAACTCAAAATTATCCTCCTGCCCCAGCCTCCAAGTGCTGAGATTTCAGGCGTGTGCCATTATACCCAGTTTATTTTTGGAGTCCTTACTGGGCAAGTATAACCAGAAACCATGCATAGAGGGGACGGAACAGACTGGGGCATCCATAACTGAGTGTTGGCATGTCCAGCTCAGTGTGGGTGGGGGGCAGCCTTCCAGCCAAGTATGCAGTAAGTGGAATGCGAGCGAGTCAGGTAGTGGAGGGCAGAGGGCAGCATTGGTTGGTCCTAATCTCTTTATTTTAGCTCTTTGCCTTCTTCACCTCCATTCGGGCCACTCCCTCCACTAGCCCAGACTTTTTCATTGTAAACCAATGGCACCTACCCTTACCCTTAGGTCACTACCTTCAGTCTAGAGTGGATGTTCTTCCTGTGCTCAACTACTTGCCTATCACAGAATGCTGCCTCTGTATCATGTGTCAGTCAATGTGTCAACCTTTCTGCCACCTGACAGTAAACTTTGCAGGGATAGGGCTCTTGCCTGTATCACTGATCAGATCCCCAACGCTTAGTGCAGTGTCTGGCATTGAAGGTGTGCTTAGAAGGTACCTGTGGACGGGTGGGTGGGAGAAGACAGAGGATTGTAGAGCTTGTTTCTCAGAAATCTCCTGCCCCCCTAATTAGATAGGGGGCCCTAATTAAGTGGCAAGATAAGCTTCAGCTCCCTAGCATGCCGTCGGAGCCTGGTTTGTAGCAGGAGTTTTTAGGAGTGGGGGTGTAGCAGTCTGGGACTGGTGGACACAGGTCTTCAGTGAGTCAGTCTACTCAAGCTGGAGCAGCTGGCCTTCAGCCTCTGGGTTCCTGAGGTCCTTGTAGCTCAACATCATGAATCTTTCATCCCGATTCATTATTCTTGCCTGCTAGAATCCCCTCTAGAGCCTGACCCAGGGACCAAAAGCTTACACCATGCTAGCTCTGCCTGCCACAGGCTGTGTTCCAGCACCCTTTTGTCAAGGCTTCTCTTTGCTGCCAATTCCCCACACAGAGACAGTCTCTATCCCATTTCGGGTTGGAAGGGACCATCCTTTGTGAAGAATGTTCTTGGAAGCCCCACAGAGTTCTGCCTTACCATTGTACTCAGATGCAGCCTGTCCGGCTGGAGGGGGCTGGGATATTCTGAAGGAAGGGCTCTCCTCCCAGTGGCTGGTGAATGTGTAAATAGTGAGTGTGTAAATAGGCATACAAGACCATTTTCTTCTTCTTGTTGCAGTTTTCATTCAACACTCATTATGTAATCGCCAGCTTCATGCTCAAGAGAAAGCGGTCATGTCTTTCTTCTCCCTGCTTTTAACTGAGTTTTGTGAGAAGAGGAAGGAGCGGGTGTGGGAAAGGTGGTGTAAGAGGAGCTGGGAAGAGTGGGGTTTCCAGACCCTGTGCTGGTCTTTTGACCCCGATGTCACTCTTCAATGCTTTGTGTCCTCTGGGTACAACAAGCGTAGTATGCATATACAGAAAGCATACAACCAAACTCTGGCTGTATCCATTTTCTGGACTGCCTTACAAAGTGCCCAGAGCTGGGTGGTTACAACAACACAGAAGGTTTCTGTCATCTCTGGAGTCTTGGCTTGCAGAACCATATTCTCCCTGAAGGCTCTAGGGAGAACTGTCTCTTCCCTCCTTCGTCAGCGGCTGGCAGCAGCCCTAGGCATCTTGGCCCTTAGCAGTATACTCCCGTCTCTGTCTCATAGTCACATGATCTCTTCCTGTGTGTATCTAGGTGTCTACAGATCAGTCTTACCTTGTAAGACATCGCGTCCTGGACTTGACCCACTTTAATGTGTCATTCCATCCTAAAGTACCCACTGCCACCCAAGGCTGTATCCACAGAGATGGCGGCTGGGATTTGCCCAGGGTACCACCATCGTCAGTGCTTTCTTTCACTTCTCAGGAGTGAAAAGAGTGAGTTTGGAAAATGTGTTTCTGCCCGTGTCCAGTTCTTGCTGTGGACCCTGAACTGTGCTTAGACATCTCTGTACCTGCCCCATTGTTACAAGTGTAATATTGGTTTCTTACTCCGTTAAGCTGCTCGCTCATTTTTAATATCCTTGTGGGATATTTCTGCTATTATGGAATAAGGATGAAATTTTTCAAGACCAACAGACTCCTCAGGGGCAGGAAATGGAACAAGAAGATAGCGTTTTGGCATCAACAGAGCACATGAAGATCCTGGATGGTGTTACACAAGGTTGCCATTGCTGGACTGGCGGTGTGAAAGCAGATTCTGTGAAAAAGTGTGGCCATGAAACATTTGTGCTTACAAGTTGCAAGATTCCCTGAGTGGCTGCATTTTCCCAAGAGCATGGAAATGATCCTCTGTGGATAAGAAACTCACGTCTGTTGAGCTGCTGCGTAAGCTCAGAGCCTCCTGAAGGTTTTAGAAAATGTGTATCCAGAGGCAGCCTGGCCCCAGCCCTGTGGAGCCTTTTCCTGAACTATTTTATGTTTTTCTCTGGTAGATGTTTGCATGAAAATGCAACCTTTAGTTCCTCACAGGTCACTCTCCCTGGGGTTAATGCCACTTTTGATGTCCTCATCTTTTATGGAAAGCTTTCTGTCCATCTTGGCTTCAGTGAAGTGTTAGATGTCACCGATGGAGACGATCTGGGGAAGACTGTGTGGGCGATCTGTGTGCCCTGTGAAAAGAAGGCCACGTTTGTGTGTGGAGGTAAGGACATGGACGCCGCAGTGTCAGAAGCCCTCTGGAAATGGATGTGGTTGTCATATGCTGTTCATGACTTCCGGTGCCCAATTTAATTTTCTCAGGAAGAACAGATGCCCTTGAAGGAAGCAAACAAATTGGATTTTTTCCTGAGGCATCTCCATTGTGATAGATGGCCCCTAGAGCAGAGCAAAGCTGTAAAGTCCCATGAGCCCTCTGGTTCTCAACAGGACGGGCCTCACAGTTGCCTGTGTAGGAAGAAGTCTTGTTCTACACTTGTTGCTGCTTGCCTCTTCTGGCTAAGGCCTGCCTTCCCTGCCGTAGGCCAGATCTACTCCAGGAAATATGGAAGACTTGTTCCCAGTTGTTCCGGTGGCAACGCTGGTGATGTTGTGAATCCACCATGCGAGTCTCTGCTATGGGTTCTTTCTCTGGCCCTTGTCAAGACCAGAATCCATGAGCCCAGAAATGGCAGGAAAGAACTCAAAGATGAGCTCCTACTTCCCCCCTCCCTCCTCTCTCTCCCTTCCTCCCTCCCTCCCGTCCCCTCAGTAGGACTGTTGGGAAACAGTCCATGTTCCTGGTTGCTAAACTTGGCTCACAAGTTTCTGAGTGGGATCCATGGTGTCAGCATGGCCTAGCACTAACAGTAAGGACCACCCAGAGTGCACCCACAGTTTGTAGAACAATCTGGCCCATTTACTGGCAGGCGCCTTTGTGGTTGAAATGCTGGAGGAGACTGGGGTTGCACTCGGCACTGACAGGCACTCATTTTCTTGCTCTATTAAAGATGTCCAAACACATTTGGTGTGTGGGAAAGAGAGACGCATTAGTACTGAATAATGAGAGAGATGCAGCAACAGTCAGGTGGTGGGGTTTGGTCAACACCCTCTTTCCTCCATGTTTCAAGGACATTGATGACGAATGGCTCAGGGAATGGCAAGAGTAAGATGGAGGGTGACAGGCGGTGGGGATAGAGAGGACCTCCATCCATCCATCTGAGGCTGAGCAGAGCAGATGATGGAGCCTCTGTGGCTCCAGCAGCTCAAGCTGACCTGCAGGCCGGACTAGAAAGCAACTATGTAACACATGGGTAAAGGCAGGCTTGTTGGTATCCCATGGATAAGTGCCTGCAGGCAGATCTTTCTAGTAAGTTAGAGAGATGAATTTGCAGCGAGAAAGAGGTCAGGTTCAAATGCATGGGCTTCCATACCTACTGATGAGTCCTTCATAGCGTGTACCTTACCAACTAACAACATTTATGGCCGAGCACGTAATCAAGACTTTCAGCCATTTTGTGTCAGTGTAAGAACATTTACACAGACACACCATGTCGGAAGTCCTGTCTCTGGGCTTCACATGTAATGGTCCAGGCATTGCTTGGCAGGCAGGTCATGATGTGCTTGACTCAGGCCCTTCAAGCCTTGAAGGCTCACTCAGGGTGGGACAGTGATGGGAGCAAGGTCTGATGGGTAATGCTCTCTGTTTCAATCACTGGGCCATGTGTTTGCCCCTTCAGCCATCCCCAGCATTGCCCTTTTGCTTCTTAGCACTGAAGTCTCAAGAGGTTGCTAAGACAGCTCCACCCAAGAAGCTAGTCTACACTGAAAATCATTCTTATTTAATGTGTCGTGTCTGCCGGGCAACAGCTCAGAGGATTTTCTAGAATGAAGTCATTTTCTCTTCCAGCTTCCCAATAAGATCACTATATCACTTGTTCACTCATTCATCCATTTATTAATTCTCTCACTCCTTCTTTTGTTTCTTCCAACAGATGTCATGTAGCTCAGACTGGTCTCAGACTGGTCTCAGACTGGTCGCATAGCCAAGGCTGGGCTTGACTGCCTGATCCTCCTGCCTCTGCCTCCAAGTACTGAGAAAACAGGTGTGTGCTTCTATGCCCAACTCAGCACCATTTTTAGATGGGAAGTCAAGGCTCAGAAGAGTGAGATGAGGAGGCAAAGCTGCTATCAGAAGCTGGGCACCATCTTGGTCCTGTGTGTCCCTGTGAATAGGAACCACTGTGGGACCCATAGATAAAGCCCTGGTCTCTGAGTGCTTTGGTGCCTCCTGATTCCAGACTGTGTCTCAGGGTAGAGGGTGCGCATCTGTAGAGGAACAGCCCAGGGATGACTCCTTTGCCTTGCCCTCTAGAAGAGGAGACTCGTGACCAGGGGCCTGTTCCCACCAGTTCACTCTCACTTACCTGGAGGCATGACTTCCGAGTTAGGTTTTTGCCAAGTGTGTCTGAGCAGGACATCACAGGCTGAAGAAATAGCATGTTCATGACACAGGATAAAACTAGCTTTTTTCAATAGGTGGAACACCGCAAGTACTTTAGCATGCAGGCATGATAAGGCACATGGGAAAATACTGTATCATTGATACTCAGAGTCAGGGCCAGTAGTGTGGTCTGGTTTGCCATGCTAGGGACTGGACTTCATCCCAAGGCTGTGGGCAGCTTAATATCATAGTTTCAAAGCAAGGTTAAGATCCCCAAACGCCGATGCATTCAGTAGTGGTATATTCCCGGCTTGTGACACTGTAATGCTGAAGGGAATTTAAATAAGCTTCGTATGTGAACCGTGTTGACCCCATGCCAAGAAGAATGTTTTTAAATTTCTTCCACTCACTCATTTCTTCATTTTTTTTCCACCACCAATTCCCTTTGGCAAAAGTTATTCTCAGACAGCAGGATAAGTACTTTTGAGGGGTTTTGTTTTTGTTTTTAATGTTTTTTCAAGTGGCTTTGATTGCATAAGAGCATTGTGTAGAACTGCTCCCAGTAGATTCTTTATAGCAGTGATGGCCACTAAGACTGATTATGTAATTGTTCCCTAATCTATTCTCAGAACCTAACATGTTACCAGAATATGAAAAGCTAACAATGGTAATGGGTCTCAACATCTCTCCGGCTCATGGTTCTAGGCACTGTTGCCCCAACATCGTTTACTGCAGGGCAGAAGTCAGTTCTTGATGTGGTATTGGCCACTTGGCCTGCAATTCACCAAGATTCAGGGTGGTCTGCTCTGGCTTGTATGCACAGCCCACAGCCCAGCCAGCACCTCTCACGTATGGCTGGTCTCGCACGTGTTAATATTTGGGTGTGAGAAGCAGCAAACTTCTGTTGCGCCGAGGCTTGGATTTTGCAAGAAGAGCAGACCGCCATCTGTTGGAGGAGGAGGCGGGCGTATGCAAATTCTTCTGTGAATGCCATGAATGCTTAATTTGCTCTAGAACTTATTTTAAGTTTGTTTTATTTTTTTAATTTGGAGTCTTTGCATTTAGTTAGTTGTTTGTTTTTTTGTTTTTTGTTTTTACTTTGTAGAATAGTCCTTATCAGTGGCAGAAGATCCCTCTGTAGTCTATTTTCCGTGCTGCCGTATCGAGACAGTACCCAAGTCGGGTATGTATATGCATGCATGCTTTACCATTCTCTGGGCGAGAAGCTCAGATGCCAATGTGCACAATGTGACTTGCCTTTCTCTGTTCATGAATTTGCCTAGATCTGATGTTACAAAATCGGTGTCTGATTTGGGGGATGTGTTCTACTTTCTTTTCAGCCAGAAAACTTCCTTGGTTTTGTGTGTGTGTGTGTGTGTGTGTGTGTGTGTGTGTGTGTGTGTGTTGTGCACACTTGCCCATCCTCTGCTTTCTCAATGTGCATTTTGTCATTTGTCCAATACTATAAACCAAGAAAAATGAGATCCACCATATGCTATTGGGTCTCTCTGACTATTGGAAACAGGTAGGTCAGGTAAGGTCCAAATCCTGTGACTGTACTGTATCCTGTGTCTTGGCTTCAGTTCAAGACTGACAGGAGAGCTGGAGCTGCCACCATAGGGCAAACATGTCACAGCAAAGTGGCACCAGGAACAAACATACATAATTAGGAGCATGCCAGGTTCCTGTCTCTGGATCAACCAACCCCACCTTTGACTTTGAGCAAGAAGTAATACTGCAGGGTGGAGACTTGCGAAGTCACTCTTTCCTTGCCACCCTGCAGCCTCTTTGGTTTCTCCAGTGTGTCTAGACTAATCCCCACTACACTGTCTCCAGCATCTGCCATCTGATGTGATGGTTTCTTGGGTAGGGCAGCGTGCAGCAGGTATCAGGCACATCTCTGGCACTGACTGACTCTAGATTCTGTTCACAAGGGCTGAAGCTGCTCTCTAGTCATGGTGACAACAGACACCATAGACCACAGCCCCGGAGGAGGGCAATGTGGCCCAGGTGCTGTCTTGCTACTGATCTACCCTGCACTGTCCCCCACAAGCTGTCCTCAGACTCAGCTGCTGATCTTGATCTTTCCTGTGTACTGTGGACAGGTCATTCATGGCCTGATCCACTAACCTGGTTCTCACTCCATGTGAATCCACAGGAGCAGCTGCTGGTTAGGTGTGTGCTCACGAGGGCACACCAAGTGCCGGCACCCTTAGAACTTAGAACAACCTTGCAAAATAGGTGTTCTCGAAAAAGTGCCAGCAGGTCTTATAGCTTGGAGGTTTGTGGCCCATATAGAGCAGCTATGGGGCTGAAAGATGTCCCAGAGAAGTCTAACCGTCCAGGGCCACGGCTGTGGCTAGATCAGAAGGGTAGGTAATCCATTTCCAGAGAAAACAGCTTGTGGCAAATCCCAGAGCAGCCTACCTCTTCTCCAGCCCTGGGGAGATCTGCATTCATAGCCGATGGTTCTTTACGGGCACAGCTTTATCTGGCTGTGGCCTGAAAGGGAACTGTGGAGCAGCCTCTTCTCTGGACCCCTTTGCTGGCCGTTCTGGCTGATGCATTCTTTCCCAGGCTCCATCCGGTTGTTTGTTTGTTTGTTTGTTGGATTTTTTTTTTGCATACTACTTACCACATGACCATGTACTAGGGATGTAGGGGGAGAACTTATCCTCCTGAACTTACTCTATGGAGAAGACAACACATCAGTTTACATACAAAACTAGTCACCATTTCTAATAGATGCTGAAGATGTTCCAACAGGTGACTACTGCTTTCTTTGGCTTCTGTAAGATAATTTGGCCGTACATTTCATCTCTGAAGTGTTCATGTTCGGTTCATTCTCAAAGGGTTAACTTCCAATGCGTTATCCCTTACTGCTGTACCATTTTATACATAATATCTGTGAGAGCAGTGGTCCCAGACAAGAGAGGAGATGGGGAACTAGTTACATGCCTCCCACCTCCTTGAAGGTCCCCATCCCATGCCATCAGGCCACATGGATTCCACGTCTGTGGAAATCTTTTCAGGATATGGAGCATTGATGCTATCTGCTTTCCAGAGGGCAACTGAGGCTCACAGGAGCAAGGTTCCCAGCATGGCACTCGGCATGCTGAGAGGTAAGTGGGGCCCACTAGTCAGGACCCCATTTTCCTGACAGCAAAAGTGTAGAGGCAGTGTAGAGAACCACAACAATTTATGCTTCTCACAAGAATGTCTGAATGGAGATAATCCAAACCGCCTCACTGTGGCTCCATGTGGCCTTCTGTAGTTTTAGATATCTCTGGGAAATACAAGCTGGCAGGCAGCTGGTGCTGGAGACAGCATCTGTCCAAGCATGGTGTCCCTGGTGCCGGGAAGGCCTGCCTTTTATGCCACCTGTGGATCTGACTGTTCTGCCTATGGCACTGAATGGAGACATAGCTAGAACTTCTACATCTTAGACATGAGCAGATTTGAGTCCACCACTTCTCCAAGATTTAGAGTCAAGGAAACCAAGGGTCCCAACAATGAATTCTATAACCAAAGAACACAGTCAGTTTCTCTGTAAGGCTTCACAGGGTAACCAGCCTGTGGTCTGTAACAGATTCTCCCAAAGTGCTGAAGAAACTCTGAGCGTGATGCCAAATACTGCACTCAAGTGGCCAGGGGTGCTCTGCGCTCTTGACAGTTTAATAAGCCTACATCCTGTTTATAAATACTAGTCCATTTGCTGTAATTATCCACTGATAGCTACAATTCTTTCATTAATGGGAAATAACTGTGCTCAAATAATAAAGCTATATCAATAGACATAGCTAAGAAAATATGCATGTCTGTATAGTACAATAGTATTTATTAATAGACATTGATATTATATATAATGCATTCCCACTGTGGAACATGACTCCTGCCCCAGATGTTCTTCCTGTGACACAGCTCCATCTGTCATAGGAGTTCAAGGGTGGAAGCCTTCAGAGGTCAGATAATCTGTCCTTCCTGTTGTGTACCCAGGGTGGCCACTGTTATGCAGGGCTGGGGTGGGCTTGTATATTAGCCCCAGAACTTCGAGCCCTGTTTTCTGGGACCCATGTTTCCTTTGTGCTTATATGTGTGGGACAGGTCTCATAGGCCTGATTCTGCGTTAATTGCAAACCCACACAGCAGCAAAGGGTGCTCCTGTATAGTTCTGGCTCTCACAAGCAGATCATGGAAACAGGAAGCTGAGCAGTTCCTCCGCATGTACTTGAACCTCCTCTGCAGGTCAAGCATCTCTCAGATAGGTAGCCTTGTCTTCCTGGGTGTGTTTTCTGTCTTCTCTTGTAGCAAGGCAGCTTCTCAACTCCACCTCCCATTCCCTTGGCTCACCCTGCCTCAGCTCCTGCTATGGCCCCAAAGCTTTGTGCTTGGTGTTTTTACCTGAAGTGAGAACTGACTTTGGCACCTGGTCTCAGTTGAGCAATGGTGATAAATCGGCAGATCATCATTAGAAGAGGGTTTGCATCCATTTCCACTGCTTTTGCTTTCTGTCCTTCATAGCTGCCAGTGTGTATGAAGCCTTGATGCCCCTTTACTGCCCCTGAACCTTCATCAGAATCATTTGCTGTGGAAACTATGTGGCCCCACCTACCTCTTCAGGTTCTTTCCCATCTCTACTCATCCCCTGTATAGACTTTCAAGCCCTACTACTGCAGAGCGGAATTCATTCCTGTTCTTGGAATCTAGAGAGTACCTACAGGCACTGTTCAAGGCAGCGGGCATGACCATGAAAATATCTTGTTTTCTCATTGAGACTAGACACCAACCTAACCATCAAACCAAACAGTTCATAAACACTTGAGTCCTAAGTAGTTGCCCCACTTAGGGCAAGTGGAGGCCAGAAGGAACTGAGAGAATTCAGATAGATGTGTGGAGGAGAACTGTCCTAGATGTCTGAGCCCCTAGAGACATAGAAATGTTTGAGACTCTGAACTTTGGATCAGTCAACTTCTAGCATGGTTAGTGGCCCTGCTTCCTGGAGAGACTTCAGTAAAGTCATGTCCAAGCTGGAATCCTGCTTCCGGGCAGGTACTCCACCCTGGTTAGGGAGAATTCGGAAATGAGCTTTGCCAGGTGCCCAGGTCATGGGATGTCCCCAGCTCTTGCAGCACCATCGCTCAACTGTCCACCTCCATTCCTTACGGTTTCTACTGGGGATGCTCCGCTCATGTCTCTAAAGCCACTGTGGGCTCCAGGCTTTGTTCCTGTTCCTGTCTGCTCTGCTGGGGTATAAGCTACAAATCTAGTTGAATAGACTTTGCAAGTGAGACATATGGCTCACACTCCCACCTGTCAACAGTCAGTGGCTTTAAGAGCTCACACCTGAAAATTATTCTTCATGGGACTTTCCAAAGTCAGAGTTCAAGACAGGATGAGTTTTGGCAGTTTTCTGGTCTGGGGCTCAATCCATGTGGGTTTGAGAGCAATGTGAGATACTTAAGAGTGCATGCCAGCTGCTGGGTTCGTGCTCAGCTGGTGTTAGAATGGTCTCCAAGATGACCATTCTTGGATGTTGGATGCAGAACTTCCAACAAAAGGGGATAACCCTGGCTATTTGAAACTTGCCCCAAAGTTCAGACTGCCTTGATGGGTAGGGAATGCTTTCTGGGGGAAGGGTCTATTTTCCTACGATTTTTAGAGGGTGTAAGCTAGAGGTTTGTGAGCTAAAGTAGGAAAACTACAGCCAGAGTATTGTGCAAGGGCAGCCGAGCAGTTGCTAGTGCCTTCCAGGTGTCTGCGCCCAGTCCTTCCAAGGACTGGGCCAGTTGGTGCTAATGTCATTCTGCTTGAGGGGGTTGCAACTCGGTGGGACTAAGCAACCTCAGCTGAGGATAGTAAGGACAGAGGGTAGCTGACTGCGTATGCCTGTGTTCACTGCCAGGACAGCTCAGCCCCAGGCACACTTCCCTTCTCAGCCTCTGCTTTAGGCCTGGACTTGTTGGTTCAAGAATTTATGGTATTTATGGGTTTTGCCCAGGGGTCACTTCCTGGGACTTTGGTGGCCAAGTTGTTGGATGATAGTTCTCAGGAGGCCGTGAGGGTGGCTCATTTACCCTATGGCATTAAATTCTCCAAGAGTAGCTGTGGGCAGATCCCACCCCCCCACACACACCCACACCCACACATACCTCATACTGAAGGTGAACCAGGGCCTAATGCATGATGGGCAAGTTCTCTACCACAGAGCCACAACTGCAGCCTTGCTTATTTATTCCTTTTTATTTTAAGATACAGCCTTTCTGAATTTTCCAGGCTGGCCTCAAACTCATAATGTTCCCAAGTAATGAGAATGACAGGTATGTGCCACCATGCCTGCTCTGGATGGAATCTTAAATGAAAAATAATTTCCCCATCTGAGTATTTTTTTGTTCTTAGTCTGAGGAGGTCTGTGAGAAGAGGGAAAGTGACTGTTACTGTCGCTGTGCTGAACTGCTACCCACTTAAGCGTCTCAGCACCTTCCCCACAGGCCCATGCTGGCTGCCTGCCTCCTCCTCTAGTATTGGAAAGGGACTCGGGGACCTGTAAGTGATCCCAGGTCTAGAGCCTGTGTGTGAAACCACTGGCTCTCTTGGGGTGTCCAATGTTTCTGGGAGAGAATGACTGTTCACAGCACAAGACATGTCATCTCTTCCCCCATGGGTGACAGGACTTTCAAAATAGAATTTTCTTTCTTTTGAACTTATTTTTAATCATGTGTGGGGTGCATATGGGTGCAGAGGCCAGAAGCATCAGATCCCCTAGAGCTGGACTTACAGGTAGTTAATTGTGAGCTAACATAGCAGAACCTTGGTAGTGGGCTCAAACTCAGGTTCTTTCCAAGAACAGTATGCTTTTAACTATTGAGCTATCTCTCCAGTCTCCACAAAGATTTCCTAACCACTCCATAGTTGCCTGCATACACAATTTCAGAACATTTTTCCATTAGTATTTTTGATAGCTCCTTTTTTCTGGGTCTTTATGTTAGAAACTCAGGGTCTTTCCTTCTACAGGACACCCATGTGCCATGCCCTGTAGTGGCTCCGTAGCCCAAGACTCTACAGGGTAGCAATAGACACTCAGTGTCCTGAACTGCAAATACCAGAATCCCTTTCATGGTCAGGGTTGTTGGAAGCATTCAAGACCTCACAGACTCCAGGAAAAAACAAAAGCAGCAGAGGCACCAAGAATAGCCCAGTGGGAGGCAGTGCAGCTAGGGTGGACACTGGACACGCACACGCACATGCACACGCGCGCGCACATGCACACACACACACACACACACACACACACACACACACACAGCCTCTCCCATAGAAATGCCACCATTACAGTTCCCAAGGGATCCAGGCATGCCAAGGATGCCTGGCTTGTCCAGGTGTGACTCAGTCCGAGCAGAATCTAGGCCACCTCAGGGGATCTGGGAAATGTAGTTTTTTTGGGTCTTTCTAGAGCCAGTGGTTCAGTGAAGACTCCACTTGTGCTCACACTGAACCTGGGGAGGCCAGTGAAGAACTCTAGTCCCTGCATCATCCCAGAAGGGCATAAAGGGTCCTGACACAAGGACCTATGAGTCTCCATTCCCATGCCTGTTACCCTTAAAAACAATTGTTGGTCAGACTCCACAGTTAGTAACCCATGGAGGGATTAAATCCCAGGGAGCTGCACCCCTGGGTCTGAGCTCAGCAGCAGGTAGTCCTGCCTGTCCGTCCATCCGTCCATCCATCCATCCATCCATCCATCCATCCATCCACAGCCTGAGAGGTCTGAGGTGATGTCAGGGAACACTGGCACCCACTCTGCTCCCTCAGTCCTTCCTGTGACACGGATGCTGGCCTCTCTTCCCAGTTTAAATCCGTGGTTTCTCTGTGTGAGAGCCCTTGTACTCTTGTCCCCTTGTCTGGGCCCAGGAACATGATATAACCCCCAAGAACACCCCTTCCCTCAGTGATCCATTTCATCCACCTAGGTCCCCCCAACCAAAGTGTACAGAGCCACTCAAAATGCCAACCTCACCATGTCACATGAGCCTTTGGAGGGGTGTGTCATATTTAAGCCATAATGTTGTCCTTTTTCTTACTAGACACCTGGCTTTACCTTTTGTCATCCTGAGCTATATAAACAAGGGTTCTTCTGTCTAGCACCGTCTCGCCCCAGGGCATCTCAGACACGGCAAGATGCCTGTACACTCCTTGTTTGGCTTTTCTTGCCTAGGCAACTTTCATCTAAAACACTGTTCTGTCCCTCATTGATCCCAGCCTAGTTTGAATAAAATAAGCCTCTCCAAACTGCTTTCTTGGGGCCCTTCCCCAGCCCCTAATACTTCACCAAGGCTTGCTAAGACTGTCTGATGTCTTTGCTGAGGCGGGTGGTAATGCTTATAACATGTGTTTTAACTTATTTTAACTTGTGGGTATGGACCGTGTCTTGGTCTTCAAAGTAGCCCCAGCACTGTGCGTGGTGCGCAGTGAATGCTCCACTTCCACACACAGGGTTTTTGCTACCTTTCACTAGGCTCCATTGGTGCCCCCTGGCCTTCATCAGAATTGGCTGGCATCTCTAAAACATCAAAAGGTAAGTAGTGTGTGCACATGAGTACACTTTCCCTTTGGTTGCTTCTGTTCAAAGCGGGGTCTTTTAGATGGGACCTGGCTTAGTTAGAACAGGGCAGTTTCTAAGGCCAGGGCTGTGGAGTGCGTGCTTCATCCTGGGGTGAGGTGAAGTAGCAGCCTTGGTCATTGTCCTTGCACCCATCCCAGCCACCCTCTGGTCCTTCCTGCTCAGCTGTGTAGAGGCCGGCACAGCATCTCAGTACATGCATTAGAAAGGTGTGGGACTGCCCCTTTAGAAAGGTACTGACTGACCTGCCTGGATTGGAGATGGCTGTGGCTCTGCCTGGTCTTTTCATATTGCCCAGATGTGAGGCTGCAGTTCAACCCATTCAATTGCAGTTGAACCCAGTTCAGCCAAGGGTGGGTCTCGCCTCACACGGCAGCCTGTAGGCTTAGTGAACAAAGTAATTCTGAGGACTCGGAAGCCCTTCCCAGACTCGAGTGGCCCAGAGGTCACTTGCAACACAAGTTTACAAGTGGCTCCCGTCCCTAGAGAGGTTAGCCACAAACTGCTCCAAAGAGGACGAGACCAGGAGGCCCACTCCTCCCTTACTCCCTCCTTAGGCACATCCCAGTCCTTAGCCATCTTGGAGACCTGTATCAATGAGCACCTGAAGTGAGGCAGGGGATTGGCTCATGGGATGGAGCTGGCAGTCAGGCAGGCCCTGTTGACCTTAGTTTGTCTACTCATCTTTATCAGTGGCCATAATGTCCACCTCGGGGAATCTCTTAGTGAGACGGCACCGTGTGGTGCTGGAGTAAGTCAGCGAGCAGATCTGGTTTTGTGTAGTCACAGATGCGATCCACCTGGTTCTCAGTGAGGCCACAGCAGGGCGAGTCAACAAATACATCTTCACATTTCCCTTATTCTTTAATTTTTTTCCTCTTGATGGAACATGCATGTTAAAGCCACTTTAGGAAATACATGAGAAAGTCAGAATTAGCAAGTCAAACCTCCTCAACAAAGCCAATGATAACATTTTGGTCCCTTTTCTTCCAGCCTTTGCTTTTTCCCCTGTCCTTCACTCCTATAGAACACGTCAGGGTGGGCAAGGCAGGGGCAGACCCCGCCTTCCGCTGCATGCTGGTGGAGCACAGTAACAGGGAAGGAGAACAGATGTGGCCCATCTCTTCCCGGATGACTAACCTCCTCATTGCTGTGAGCACTCTTTCATTCTCAGACGAGCTTAAGCCAGATTCTTGTCCTTGTGATTATTTATCCACAAAACTCATGGCTGTCCCCCTTCTAGGTGAATCTGCAGTTAGGCTTGGAGACTCTCGACATAGATAAAGACTTGCAAGCCACTCTTCCTCACTTAGCAAACAGAGTGTCCTGTGCCTCTGCCTGAGACTCCTTTCACCCCAGCTCTTACCCTGAACCCCTGAGCTTTGGTGTCCCAACCATGGAACCAGGAGTGGAACAGCTGGCACGGAGGATTTATGGAGTTAGATACAGAAAGGGAAGAGGTAGTGAGAACTAGAATGGCCCAGGAGAAAGGCTCAGCCTCCAGAGAAGGAAAGGGTGATCTGACAGGGAGGTAGGATAATACAAATTGACCTTTAACTGTTGGCTAAGCTCAGTGCCAAGCCAGGAAGCCAAGAGAGAGACTCACATCCTCCGATGCCTTTCTTTTGTACCTTCTGCTCAGACAAGCCAGGGCTCTGGTTCACACAGACCATGAGAGGCTGTAGTGTGGCTGGTCTGCACTTGGAACACTGCATCCAGTTCCAGGCAGCCAGTCCACTAGAGAGTGAGTAAGAGGCTATAGGCAGCGTGTTAAGGGTTAACCCAGCATTTTCTCTGTGCCTAAAGGAATTGGCACCCGTGAAATACACAGACATCAGCGCATGATTCTGCCCAGGTATCTGACCAGAAGAAAGTAAGAATGACCGGGTAGCTAATTTGCTGTTTGGAGGACTTATAAAAACAAAAGCTAGATGATTCTGGCAAAAACAGTTTCCATGATTGTTCGAATGGGCACAGACACATTGGTGTGACAGTCCTTAGTTGATAGCCACTGGGTTCCCTTTCTGCAAACACAGCAGGCTTGGATTGCTCAGTGGAGTGTAAGGTGTCTTTGGGGGTGTGTTCCTGAATTGTCAACAGCTTCCACATGGTGTTTTGTACTTGGCTTTTGGCAGGAGGCAATCAGATGAGGTCATCTGCTCGGGTCCATTTCCTGATCACTGATCGTTTTGAGACACAGAACAAATTCTATTCTTAGAGAAACTTCAAGCCCAATGCACCCTGCCTAGTCTAGGGCCCATCCCCTTCCTCCCCACCCACTCACCCCAGAAAAAACATCTCTTTTTTGCTGTGGAAAATTACACATCACAAACCATGTTTTTTTTCCCCTCACTTTAAGCATATTCCCACACAGCAACTGATTCTGGAATGATCTCATGGGTGAATCATGCCATTATGTGGCTGTTTATAATTTGCCTTTAGATAAAGATATTGGTGTAAGCTCCATTAAGACCCCTTCATTGTCTGCCAGTCGCCCTTCTGGGGATGACTTACCTATGAAGTGCTGAGTCTGAGGGGCCAAGCTTTCTCATCTAAAGCCTGCCTTGTTTTCACTGTCTTTCCTGTCAGCTGTGGTCTTGTTCACTGACTGAACTTTGGTGGTATAACTCTGCCTCCATGCAAGCTAGGGAAACTGATCCAAGATGATCACTGCACTTGAAGGAACAGTGAGTTAGCTCTGTAACTGGACAAATACTAGAGATAATGAGCTTAGGAAAAAAGAAAAAGATTATTTTCATTTATGATTTTAGAAGTTTCTGTCTGCAAGGGCAGGAGGGGGGGATCATTCATGCAAGCATGAAGACCTAAAGTTGATCCCTGTCATTCACATGGAAAGGCCAGGAGCCATGGTGAACATTTGTAATCCTGTACAGGTACAGACAAATGGATCCCTGTGGCCCTCTAGACAGTGAGTGTAGCTTAGACAAACTCCAGGCTTATGAGACACTGTCTCAAGAAACAAGATGGACAGCTCCTGAGGAAGAACACATGAAGTTGTCCTGAGGTTTCTGCATACATACACACGCCTACACAGACATTTTCAGTCTGTCCCACTCACCTGTGGTTCTCAATGTCCCCTTCTAGGGCCCATCTTCTGACCTAAGGCCTCCCACTGGGCCCTGTCTCTTAGGGACTCCATCACCTCTCAGTAGTCTACCACAGCAGGGCTTCTTAACTGTGTACTCTGTCCTGGAGTTCCCTCAGTGTGTGATCTCTTAATTAAGACTCTGTTCACAACTGGCATTTCCTTTCCTAAATCAGTTTTCAGTGCTCTGCTTTCTCCAGGTCTCAGTTCTTTTGGAGGGTCTGGAAGTCCTGTTAATATTTAATTAGATCTTGCATTATTCATTATTTACACATCCCCGAATTTGAGCCTTCATTGTCCTTTAAAGAGCAGGCACCAGGTGGTGCTCCCTGCCAGGTTCCCTGAGCCTAGCTGAGGGAGGGCACAGGACTGTACTTGAGGTCAGGCAACCCCATCTTAGGAACAGAAAGCCTAGCAAGTACCTAACTGGATCACATGTCCATTTCTCAGCTGCTTCCCGGTGTAAGTATTCAATTGTGTATTTTTAAAAAGTACTATTGTATGGGGTGTGTGCATGATACAGGGGTGCACAGAGTGGAGGTCAGAGGGTAACTTTGTGGAGGTGATTCTCTCCTACTTTTTTGAGTGTTCTGGGGATCACACTTAGCTCAGCTGGTTTGCACAGCCAGCACCTTTACACACTGCCTCTCAGTCATATTTTTTAGAGCAAATATTGATTCATTGTTTGTTTGTTTGTTTGTTTTGTTTTGCCTCCCAAGGAAAGGACCCTGAACGTTTATCTGAAAGTGAGTTTTCCCACCAAGATAATTCTGTACATTAATGATAACCAGATAAGCCCTTTACAAAAGATGGAATCAGGAATTGGTGGAGAAGTGGTTAACAGGGAGTAGGTACCCTTTGAGGACGTGATAATCTAGTTGACTCAACAGTATCGAGATGTGATGTGTTTACTTTATACTGTAGCCTAAGCAGGGGTCCAGGGGCTTTCCTCCTGTGGGCTCACAGGATGGGGGGGGGGGGGGGGAGGGCGTGGCACACCACTGTGAAGGATGCTGCAGCCGCCATAATGAACCAACCTGCTTTTCTCTAGGCTCTAGCTGCTACTTGGCTGTCTCCCTCAAGCACACTTCCATCTTCCTATTGTAATCCTGGCATCTTAGCACAGCCTCTCCCTGGTGCCCACTGCAGCCCCTCCCTCTTCCCCACTGACTGGTTCAAATTCTGGTCTTTGCATTTGCAAATGGTTGAAGCTGCCCAGTAGACTGAGAATTGAGCTGAGTGGAGAAGTCAGTCGAAGTTGCCGGACAGTCAGGGCAACAAGGAATTAGAACCAGAAGTTGCCCACGGCGCTTCCCTAGTGTTTTAGCTCTGGCTTCTATGAAAGTCGGATGTTCTCCTACAATCTCATAAACCATGTTTGTCCTTGGGCAAAAGTACTGAATTTAAGCCTTAATATGTGCAATTCTGGAATACCACGAGTGAGGACTAAAATTGCCTTTTATTTTAAAAGACAGGGACTCCTATGCAGGCCAGGCTGGCCTGGAGCTCACAGAGACCTCTGCCTCTGAGTGCTGGGATTAAAGGCATGTGCCACCATGCCTGGTCCCTCTTTGATTTTTAAAAATAGGTGGAGTCTAAGTAAATTAGTATTTGAACCCTAGATATAGCGGGATTAAAAGAATATCCTCTAGGCTTTTCAAAGAAAGCCCAGCTTGGATCTGATTTTAGTGACTTCAGCCACTGATCCCTGTTGCCCTCATACAGAGGGTTTAAGGCTGGTTGGTACGTGAGTCCATGGGTATGCTTCATAACTGTTTTATAAGATTTAGAACAACGATCTTAGAAAATGTTGTGATTTTATCCTGAAACTTTTGCTTAATTCTTTTTCATTGGGTGTTCTTTTTAAGGATTCTTTTGGGGTTCATCTGTGCTGCAAACAACTCCTAGCTCCTTTTCTGCAGGTACCCCAGCCATTTGGGCTTCAGAGATGGCAGGGAGCCTTGGCCAGGACTCCCTTGCTCTTTCTGCACTCACACATAAGGCCAAGGCAGTTATCTGTAATATTAGGAAGCCCATTGTGAAATTACTGCTAGTATGTCAGTCAGTATAGCTCCAAAGGGCAATTTCCTACAGTTGATGATCATGTCAGGTTTCGGTGACATCATCTGGAGTACCTAGCAGGAAAAACCCAACCAAAGAGAACAGTCCTCACCCTTGTGTTTTTAGATCCTGACTCCATTCTACCCAGGAATTCAGGAAAGGAAATGGATACTTGCGCTGAGGATGTAGCTCAGCTACTTGCCTAATATGCACAAAGCCCTGGGTTCGATCCCCAGGACCACATAAATTGGGCATGGTGGTACACACCCATATTCCCAGCACTTGGGAGATAGAAACAGAAGGACCAAGGTTCAAGATCGGTTTCTGCTACATATTGAGTTCAAGGCCCGCCTGGGCTACAGGAGATCAGATCTTAAAGAAAAAAAAAAGTTCCATGTTCATCAGAAATGTCATAAATGGACTTTGTTTCTGTGACATCCAGGCACATATGTGTATACACATGCACTCTTAACTCACACCCACCAAGAACCAGGTCCAGTTGCTATGACAACTTGAGTCACACATGTTCTAGAGTGGCTGCCATGTTGGATCCCATGTGCCAGCTACAGCTGAGAAGATTCTCTGGTTCTTTCAATCTGTTCTCCTCCCTCTTGCTATCCCCACACAAGGCTGTTGTGAAACTCAAGATTTCTCAATACCCTTTCCAGTCTCCAAGAATATATGAAAGGAGGCCTAGGGCAGCATTTCTCAACCTGCGGGTCACATATCAGATATCCTCCATATCATTTATTTACATTAAGATTGAAAACTTATGAAGTAGCAACAAAATAATGGTCAGGGATCACCACAACATGAGGGACTGTATTAACAGATCACAGCATTATGAAGGTTAAGAACCTGGTCTAGGGGACCCTTTAATGCCTAGGCTGGTGGTCACACACTAGTCACTGCTCACTGGTGTGCTCCGATACTGTCAATAGCCTGTTACCCCCATGCTCCTGACTCCTCCAGGCCAAAAGATCACCCATGCCCTGTTCACTTGTGGGCTGTGGATTTTGCTTACAGCTGGGAGCACCTGGTCAAGGAGTATTGATAGAGTGCCAAGCAGGGGGCCTATGGCTATCAATTATCCCCCACTGAGGATCACTCTGATGTGCTCATCACCCCTCCTACCTCTAGGATGCCTGGCACAGTCACCTCAGTGAGCAATAGCCTGGAAGATAAACATTTGAGGCTACAGACAACAAATGGCCATATTTCTTTGAGGGAGAAAATGGGGGAGACCAGAGCTACATTATTAAACATACTGTATGTGACAGTATGGTTTTGTCATGGAAATTACCAATGAATTGAAGCACTAATATTTAGCCCAATATGGTAGCCATTAACCAGTTACATTAAGTGGCTATTAAGTTGATTAAAATTTCAGGTACATATCTATAAGCTCAACATTCTCGGAGGCTGAATCAAGAGTCCTGAGCTAGCTAGCATAGGCTATATTGTACAATTCCTACAACTGGAAAATTAGCTTTCTTAGCCAAATCATATTTCAAGTGCTCAGTTGTCACAAGTGACCAGTTACTACTGTGTGGGACAGTGCAAATGGCTGGTAGCCTAGGGAGGGAGTTCTGTTGGATGACATGGTTCATACTGAACTCCACGTGAACCAAGGTACAGCTGAAGATTTGTCTTTATTACTTATCAGCTTGCCTGGCCAAGGCACAGTAAATATTAGAAGGTCTAATGACATAAAGGGAAGCCAGGGGAAATGTGATACTAGCAAGTCACATGAATTGGCATAGGTAGATTCCTATGGGGAGACAAGGTCGAACCTAGCCTGACCTCTGTCTCTTATGGATCCAAGTGTCCCTGGGCACTTGGACAATTGACTGGGTCCATGAATCTCTGATTTTCTACATAGGGCTTGTGGCTTGGCTCATGGGAAGCCTCCTGTATGGAGCATAGTTTTTTGTCATGGCTTCATTTCCCTGTGGGAAGCACCTGGAAGGAGTGTTGGAAGAGACATGGCTGGCTTGGTTCTGTCAGCTGACTCCTCGGAAAGTGCTTCAGTCGCTTTACCTATTAGATAGTGTGCAAATGGAACGTGCACTAAAACCCTCCTCCTCCAGGCTCTTCAGACACAGTCTGGCTTTAATGTCTCTCATTCCCCAGTCTTCTTGGCCTAGAAGACTATCCCTGCCTTTATATTAATGTCAGCCTTCAAGTTTTCACTAGGTACATATGTCTACCCGCTCCACACACACCCTAGTTAGTGCCATGGCGTACTGGCTGCCATCTTTGATTACTGAATCTTTGGAGAACCACTATAGGTAGCTAACAGTCAGCTGGAGGAGGGTGGTGGTGGTTGGGATTGGCTAGTTTCAGGGGCCCCAATGGCCTTGTAGGACCTGCTTTCTCTCTGCCTCTAGCGTGCTGGGTCATCCTAGGAGCAGGTTTAAAGTTGGCACAGCACCTTTGGAGGGCCACATACACAATCCTGGACAGCTCAGCCCTTGAGGAGACATCATAGAAGGACTTAGATACATACTAAAGTAGTTCCCTTGCTTAGAGCATTCTGGATGTCCCAACGTCACATGGATGGCTTGTACCTCCTTGTTACAAGTTTTGGTCTTGCTGGTTATGCTCCCAAACATGGGATATAAGTTCGCCGTTGGGAATTAGATGCATAGGGATTATCTTCAGGAAGTCCTGATTTATAACATTCATTGGAAGGAGGGGAAGAGGGAGGGAGGGAGGAGGGAGAGACCCTACAAGCTGAGAGTTCTGAGAATTGTTCACCCTTGTCCTATGTGATTTTGATGACATTTTGAGCATGGTGAACCGTGTCCTCTCAAGAAAATGCCTTCAAAACTGTAATGCTGCTGGGAGCAGAAGGTCTGTGTGTTGATTTTGAGGACTGTCCCGAATCAGACTCTGCATTCACAGGAGCCAGGCCATCCTTGGCATGCCCATAGATCAAAGCAGGGCTCAACTGAGCTGGGAGATACTTGCTTTTCCTGTATTGACAGTGGCATTCTTTCCTGCCCCTCCCCCACTTATCACTCCCCAACCCCCTTTCTGTCTTTCCTGGGTTACCTTTGACCTTTCCACATTATTTTCTCTTCCTGAAGTTCTCAGTCTCTGGTATGGAGTCTCCAACCAGGTCCCATGATGAGCATGCTGTCCGTCTGAAGTGGTGTTCACCGTGTATTACAGCTGGAAGGCAGTACCCAAACATGGCTTCAATATAGAACCCCGGATGCCCTGTGTTATCCCACATTCCCTAATACAGTGCCTGGACACAGGAGCCAGACTGTAGTAGGTAGTCAGAATGGCACTAGGTGACTCTGGAGGGAACTCTCAGCCTTTGGCACAGTTATACCCGGATATAACTACATAGGATACCCATCTTGCTTCTCCAGGGTGGTCCCATGTGTTAGGAAGAACATTCAATATAAAAACATTCCCCACAACCTACTGTCTTGGTGGCCTTGACAAGACTCAATTTCCTCCTCTGTAAAATGGGCTAATGGTAATGTCCTATGGCACTGTCCTAAAGAACCAAAAGAATAGTGGCAAATGGCATTAGAAGCTGTGCTGAGCTGTCAAAATGCTTATTGTGATTCCTGAGGATCCTTTTGATGAGAGAGCTGCACTGTCAAGGTGTCCACCACTGTGGTGTTGACCTTTTCATTACCAGCAAGCACCTGGCAACTGCTGAAGACACTGATCTGTTCTAGCTGATACAGAAGAGTGGCAAGCAGCAACTTTGAAAAGAAGCCAGCCCTGGCTCCCAAGAGACCTACTGTCCTCAGCACTCAGGAAATAGATTAACCCCTGGCTGTGTCTAAAAACACAGGGGCCATGCTGAGGATAATGGCAACCAAGGGCTTTCAAGGCCCATCTTCCCCTTACTTTCCTGTTTGTTTGGATTTCACTTATAGGAAAGGGAGGGAGGGAGAGGGAGAGAGAGAAAGAGAGACAGGCGCTGCCCGGAATACCTCCTGCAACCCCCAAGGAAAGACAATGATCACCCCACCCTGTGGGTCATTTTATCAGTGTGACTGTGCCATCTCATGCAGTAATTGCCATTCTTTGGGAAACACACAAAGGCATTTTCTCTTGCCTTGTCCTTTCCAGGGACCTGAAGTTGGATGGAGGGAGACAATCAGCAGGGGCCATGAGCCTGAAGGAGATCATTGGCCTTGAAGGTGTAGAACTGGGTGCTGACGGGAAGGTAAGGTTTCCAAGTTCTGAGATTGCAGATACCTCAAGGCAGAGGGCAAAGGCAGAGAGCTAGACCATAAATAAGACCTACTTTCGAGGCTGGGGCAAGCTGGGGCAGATTCCCAGGTACATTGTGCCATGTCACCCAGCTCTGCCAGTGTGTAGACAGAATCCCGCTGAGCCAGTAACTCACATGGCGGGAGGTTCAAAGGTATGTGCATTTCTTTTTGCTACCACTGTTTACAGCTGTTTGTGCAACACTCATGGATGCACATTCCAGGATCGAGTGATGGCTTGTGTGTCTATGAACTGGAGGTCTCAGTAAACTTTCTGGCTTCTCATGATCCCAAGAAGCCCAGAGCTTCTCAGCCCCCCACAGTGACCACTAGACCCTCACGTTCCTCCTGTATCCACAGTACAGTGAGCTGCTAAGTTGAAGCCCAAGGAGCAACCTTTTTAGATGAACTGGACTTTCTCGTACTGGGTATAGGGAGGCTCCATAAACCCCCAGAGCCTTACCCCAAGGGCATCCATTATGACATGATCCCTAGTTCAAGCCATGTGCGGTGCATACAAGGTGCTTCCTGGGGCAAGTGAAGAGAAATGTGCCCACCCGTCTTCATCCTAAAGGGTGAGTGTTCACCTTGGAACAAGGAATTCTGGGGTAGAGTTGAGTCCTGATCAGTACCTGTGGGTAAGTGTGATAGGAGCCTTCAGCCCTTATCAGAGATTCCAGAGGCCCTGTGTGTTCCTGAATTCCTCTTTTGGATTATGAGATGAAGTACATCATGAACCTCATGCATGACTCAGCATTCTAGCACATTTTGAGGCAGTGCCTTGTTGCCTGACATGTGGACATTTTGCCATCTACCAAGAATAGTTGGAGCAGATGAGATCAGTTACAGTGTACATAGTCTGGAGTCTGCTCAGGTGAGGGCTGGGTATGAATGCAGCACACATGAGGCACAAGTGGATACCAAACAAGCTGTGTTTTCCAATACCATTAGACTCTAGAATTACATGGTTTTTTCAAAAAGCAAACCTAATCTTAAAGTAGCAACAGAGCTTATCCAGAATGCAAACCCAGCCCCCCTGGGCATAACCCACCGCCCCCTATGTGTTCCTCCCTTTCAGACAGTGTCTTATACCCAGTTCCTGTTACCCACAAATGCCTTCGGAACCCGTAGAAATACCATAGACTCCACCTCCTCCTTCTCCCAGTTTCGGAGCCTGAGCCACCGAAGCCTCTCCATGGGCCGGGCCGGCAGCACCCAGGGGAGCCTTGATGCAGGTAACTGTGGCTCAGAGGGGTTTGGTGGTTCAGGGTAGGGAGTGCCTCGGCTTACAGGGTGGATGGGGTTTCCAGTTGTGTGGATTACAGGAAAGACTGCAGGTAGGGTTGGAGTGGGACATCTCTCAGACCACACAGGCTCACACACATGCACATACGCATGCGCACCCCTCCCCACCCGCCCCCAGAGATGACCTCTATAATTGGTTTCTCAGTTACCAGCCCAAGGGCGAACTGTAGAAAAGTCAAAGCCGATGCAGTCTCTCAGCCTTTTAGCTCCTGTTCACCTGTGTTCTGCTGCTGCATCTGCCTTCTGCATCTTTCCATATCACTGGGTCTAGAAGTGTAGGATTGGGTGAGCATTTCCTCATACTCAACCTTTGCCCACACTTAGGTACAAGGATACAAAGCCTTCCAGAAATTGCTGGTGAGGACTAGCAGTGAGCTCACCATGAAAACCTGAGGGCCGGAGTTCACATCCTCAGCATCCAAATAAAGGGCAGGAGTGCTTCTGTGTGTGTCATCCTAACTCTAAGGAACTAGACAGGCAGACCGCTGAGTTCTGCTGGCCACAAGTCTAGCACTAGTAGAAAATGCCAGGTTTAATGTAAGACCCTCTCTCAAAAGATATGGTAGAAAAGTGCTAGAGGAAGACATCTGACATCAGCCTCTGGTCTCCACACACACGTGTACACCTGACCACAAACACACAAACTCATATGCTCGCGCGCACACACACACACACACACACACACACACACACACACACATAATTCCAAGCAAAGGTAAGGTTCCATAGGTCAGCCTGCCCCTGTCCTCACGTCCCTGCCACCTGCAAAAGTCACTGTTCCTGTGGTCACTGAGGCTACTATGTTTGGAAGATGATTCACAAACAGTTGCCTATCTGGCATTTGCCCAAGTCATGGCGCTGAATGATAGAACTTTCTCTGCAATCTTAGAGAACAGGCTGGAGTAGGGCTGGCTGCATCCTGTGACCTACAGGGGTTCCAACAGGTCACATGTGTGAATTTTTGTGTTCTTCCAGGTCAGGGAGATGAATACATAATTTGCTAACATAGAAAAAAGTCAGAGGGGTAAGAACCTTTCAAACTTTTGTAGGTGCGTGGATCTCACTGCCACACAGAGATGACCCCTAAAAGTCAGAGCCATTGGGGTGACTCTGTGACAAATGACTCTAAAGCCACCTTGACCTTAGTGGGTGTCCCAGTAATCTCCTAGCAGCCTCAGCCTCAAGAGTGCAGGGCCCCTAATTACCATTTTGCTTGTGATGTTCAGGAAGTGACCTGGGAGACTTTATGGACTATGACCCAAACCTCCTGGATGACCCCCAGTGGCCTTGTGGCAAGCACAAGCGAGTTCTGACCTTCCCTTCATACATGGTAAGTAGTCCCTGATAGTAGCTGGCTGGCTTGGTAGTGCTCATAGTCACCCGAAATGGCCCCAGGTAGCTCACTGGACTTTGCACGTAGGACATTTTATTGAGTTCACTAGTGCTGGCTGCAGGATTCTGGCTAGCTGGCCTGAGAATGCCACTATTAAAGAGGCCGAAAAGGGACGGTGCAGTAGACATGAAAACCACCAGCTCAGTTTTCGATTCCCGCGCTTCTGAGTATACACATCCCTAGGTTCTCCTAGGGAAGGACCTGACCTTTCCTTGGGAACACCAAGTTCAAGTTGAACTATGTTTGGATCACCCCAGTAACTGTTGCATACACTCTAAACCAACAGTTGGCACTAGGAAAGCTGCCACACAACATAACAGTAGGGCATAGGTGTAACGTGTGAGAGCTTCCCTTCTGTGTGTACTGCATAGGACATAGGTGTTATAAGCAAGCACTTCCCTTCTGTGTGTATTGCACACAACACTTGGTAGGTCCCCAGTCTATAATTTTGATTACGATTTCTGGCTGTTCACCTCCCCTGCTGGATCTTTCCATAGACACACCCTTTCAAGAGCAGAAATGAGCCTCCTGTGCAGAGAATTGGACTGACCAGACCTGTCATCCTAGACACACAGCATCCGCAGAGAAAATATCTGCCCAGATGCCCCCCACCCCCATGCCTTCTGCATCACATGGGGCAAGCAGGGCAGGCGTATTCTCCTCTAGGTCACTCCATCTGCTTGTCTTAGAAGCCCCACCCTCAGCATTGAGCCCAGGGACTCTCAAGGTGGCCTTCCATGTCTACAGATGCCACAGGGCAAAGCAACTCGGGTTAGGGTTAGAAGCACTAGGGCCTTTGCAGCATTTGTAGTTCAGAGTCCTGCTGAGCCACGTTTAAGTGGCCCTTGTCCCCAGTCTCCTATGCCTACCCCTCAAACCACAGCTGTGTGTAGGGACTGCTGTGTTTGGATGGTTTTCTTTTCTCTCGTCTTCCTTTTTCCATTCTATGACCTGTTCATTCAAGGAACAAAACCAAGATTCATTGATCTTCACAATTCCAGCACTTAAGTTCAGTAAGTGAAAAAGGTCCGTGCCTTTGTTGAAGGAACCACTGAACTGTTGTCATTTACGTGAGAAAGTGTATTTCCACTGTGAGTCCCACTTTATGAATGTTCACTTTATTAACTAACTTGGGCAGGAAACTGTGGCTCTGAATGCTAGTGAGACCTTTTGCTGGTGACAGGAAGTGGGGTGCTGAACCCCCAGCTCCTGACTCAGGTCTCAGCTCACTGACTGTGCCTGGTTGCTTCTAAATGGCCTGTTCCTATGCAGTCGGCCTTTCTTTGACCAGAAAATCTTCAGATATCTAAAGGTCTAAGACAATATAAAGATGTGCTGCTTATGGCTGATGGTGGGCACTGCAAGGGACTCGCCTATGGAGATGTTAGGTCTGGTGACAACACTGACCTCCCTCTGACAAGCCTGGCAGGTGCCAAATCCATTTGTCTCCTTAGGTTATTTCATTGTGAGCTTTGAAGTTCTGAGCCACAGTGTGTGCACACTAATTTGTCCCCTCAGACACTTGGATGACTTTCCAGGTAAGAATGTGTGTCCAGCCCACCTCATCCTGTGTTCCCAAGTGGGTCATTTTTCATGTGCTCATATTGGGCTGTGCTTGCACTATGAATTCATGCTTTACCAAACGCCATTACTCTGTGGCTGCATTTCTTAGTCCTGAGCATGAGGCTTCTCCCCTTCTAGCCTGGCCTCAGACATTAGTACTTTTGATAAGAGACAGACCATCCATTCTTTTGTGTTATCACTTAGATTGTTGACATGTGTAACAAACAGCTTCAGGCCAGCCTCTCCAACTCAGAGGAGTCTATAGGTTACAGGGAATTTTCATTGACCTTGTAGGAACTAGAGTGCATCAGTCTTTATTTTTGTAGGTTTGCTTGACTTTTGTATTCTAGGAGCAAATCTAGAATTTTCTCATTCAGCAAATCCAATAGCTACCCTACTATGTGCTGGGCTGGTTGCTTCCTCATTTATCAGAGAACTAACCAGTCATAGTCCCCATTCTCAATGGCTCCATTAGAATGAGTGGGACAGTCTGACAGCAAGCAAGTAGATGTGACAAGGGTATAAATGTCATCCTGGAAACGTGATAGGAGTTGACAAGGAGGATGAGAGGTAGATTCCCAAGTGGGAAAGCAAGAGTGTCTGCAGGAAGTGGGGTTGAGACCATAGCATGATGACCCTGCATCTATAATAGGCTGCTGACTCCCAGGAGGCTCAGTAACAGTTTGAGTTATTTGAGCAGGTTGCTGAAGGGCGCTCTGTAGAGAGAATATCTTGTATATTCTATGGATGCCTCACCTGTCAATTAAAAACCCATGGCCTACAGGAAAGGGTAGACTAGACAGTGGGACATCCGGGAGGCAGAAGGAATTCTGAGACAGAGCCAGGCACAGGAGATTCACCAGGAAGATGTGACTGGACAGACACATAGAACCTGAGCACAGGTAACCAGCCACGTGGCAGAATGTAGATCAGAGTAAATGGGTTATATTAAGTTGTGAAGTAATCAGAGAAGAGCCCAGCTGCATGGCCAAGGTATCTGTAAATATATTTTGAGTCTGAGTCTTGAGTCTTATTTCTAGGAGCATAGGACTGGGAGGAAGAACCAGGACCAAACTTCTATAAATGGCACCCCATGATGGGTGCCAAAATGCTGTGATAAAAATTAGGGGTTTCTACCCCACCTTTGATCATTCGGATCCCAAATAAAAGACATAGAACCTTTATGATTAACCTTAAAAGCACCAGAGCTGGGCAGATAGCAACCTTCCATGCTAGTTTGTCTACTTCCCGTCAATAACCCGAGATATAACTTGCCATGTTCTGCCTGGGCAGCTCCTACTTCAACTGGCCAACCCTCATGGCCATGTTCTCATAATTTACCTACCCCATGGTGTGTTTTCTCTTCACCTCTCTCTTCTCTCCTCATGGTCTCTGCCTTAGACCCCAAGCCTGGGAACTGAAACTCCTCTCTTCTGCCCGGCTACAGGCTGTAGGCATCTTTATTCAACCAATAGTTTAAAATTAAGAAGCAAGGTCACATGGCATCACTTGGTGTACCTGAGGATCTCCTCATCCCTGAGGCAGCCAGGGCCAGTACTTAGCATTACAATAGATAGCAACAGACCAAACCTCAGTGGCCCTCACTAGAAGCCTAAGGCTTACAGAGAGAATTGGGAAGCTCTGCTCACACTGACACCTATCTCCTGGGATAGTGCCAGGTCTGTGAGCTGGGCTCGGCTGTACTTGTACTGGCTCATGGGAGCAGGTCCTAGGGACTGTTTGGCCTGTGGATCCTGCTGCTGTAGCTTTGTCTCCTGAGGCCACAGTCCAGAATGGACCATCCTGGTGGAGGACTCAGGCTGAGACCTTGAGACTGAATTTCAGGCTCCATTACAGCCATTTTAAGTGTGCAGTACCATGAATTCTGTCACTGTCCTTTGATCTCAATATAGGTGTAGTCTCTTTTTCTAGTCCCCAGTGCCTGCTTCAACTGGGCTAATTGTAGTCTAATCTAGTCTAGATTAGATTAATTCTAGTCACACCTTCCTGGTGAATCTCCCGTGTCTGGCTCTGTCCCAGAATTCTTTCTGCCTCCCGGATGTCCCACCTTATAGTCTACCTTTTCCTATAGGCCATAGGTTTTTTAATTGACAGGGGTGGCATCCACCTAGTTTCTTATTTCTTCAGTAAGACTACTGCTATTCTGACTTCTGGAACTGTATTTGTTCACCTGTCCTGGAGGTTTGTATACACTGAATTATAGGCTGGATACTTTCTTCCGTCCATCTTTCACACAACTTGGTATTAGTGAGATTCACCCACAGACTTGTATTTACTTGCTGAGCAGTGCTGGGAACACAGTTTTATCCATTCTCCTGTTGATGGCCACTCCGGTTGTCTCTGGTATAAGGTCGTGAAAACCACCGCTGTCAGTGTTCTGCACACGGCTCACTGTGGGCATTTGTGACCTTTTTTCTTGCATAAGCACCTGGGGCGGGTCACTCAGCATCACCCACCCAGGCTGTAGCTGGATCTGCGCTCACTGTCCTTGTTCTAAGTGAAATGACAAAGAGCCACGTGCCACCAGGGGAAGTCCCCCACTTCCAGCACAGAAGTGACACTGTTTAAAGAGTCCTGCACTCTTTTTACATCTGTAGTTTTAATTGTTGACCCAGCAGGTCACTCCCACACTCACCTATCATGAAAAGGCAAACGTCAGATGTTGAACTTGAAATCTTGGGGCAGGTATGAAGACCACAGGGTAGCTGCACCTGTGGTCTAGCCAGCAAAGCCGTCATTGGAGTGGACCGCAGACCAGGAAAGTTGCCTGGCTGCACGCAGGTTCTTGTAGGGTATTAGCTAATGTGCTTTCCTGTCAGAACCCAGCCTTCCTGTGCTCCACTGCCTTCTGTATAATTAAGTTTCCCTAGAGAGTTGGTCTTTATCATTAGCACTGGCAGCTTATGGTGGTTTTCTTCCTTACCTTGCTTCGTCCTCTCCTTTTATGGGTGTGGAAAGCAATTAAGAGAATGTAAGAAAGAACTTTAGTGAGGTCAACACAATTAACCCTGGGCCAAAGGACCTGTGAATCCTTTTCTTTTTCTTGTCCTGCTCTACCATGAGAAGGAAAACCGGCAAACACTCTTAATGATGCCTGTAGATACCCACATCTCAGCAGAACACCTGCTGGATGAGTGTCTGATAATCTTACTACTCTTCTCCATTTACCTAATAGCAGAACATCGCCTGTAAGGTGTAGAAGTTTATCTTAGAATTCAGTTTTCCAGCACTGTGAAATGCTGAGCCGTGCCAAGTAGGGAGCGCAGCAAAACGATTCACTCAGCCTGCTTGGAGTCCAGGCTCTGCCCCTGCTTCCAGAGATACAATTTTTTATTATAATTTCTTGTTTGCACTAAGCATTATATTGGTGGCTTAGGTGCTCACCTGACTGCAGAATATCCAAGATGTGAAACATCTGCAGCCTGTCAATTGTCTGACAGTGTTCATGCCTCACAAGGCATGATGACCTCCACAGTATGACCAACCCCATTATGACAGTGGTAACTGCACACCACTTTCTTCAGGGTGCCTGTGCACCGGGGGTAGAGAGGGCCCAAAGGCAGCCCCAAGCTGCTTAGGCCACAAGCCCATCCCGATAGTTTCTTTGCCATTCATTCTTGTTCTCAGAAAGAGGATTAAATGCATGGTGCAGCTGAAATGCCCATCTGCTGCTGGTTAGACAGATTTAGTTTCCAGCCATCACCTGCTTAATTACCTGAACAAGCAGAACATCTGCCCCACTGAACTGAGAATGCTGCTGGCTGTTGGGCTGCTGCAGTCGAGGCAGAACTGAGCCCTGAACTGAGCAGGGCTGGAAGGAGCTGCCCACATCACTGGTACTACTCCTTCCTTTTAAGGTGTGGTGGGGAAACTGAGGCAGTCTCCCTTCCTTGGGATGTTTCCACCCAGGGTAGGGGTGGATTCTGGCCCTAAGAGACAGTAGCAGAGTGGGCAGTCTATCTGACCCTGTTCAGAATGGCAAGTGAGGATGCTCAGAGGAAGGAGGCCAGGGCTCCACCAGACCCTGCTAGCTGTAAACACCCAGCTCTCCAGGATGTTTGCTGAGGCATGTGGCCCCTCCCCTCGGCTCCTGCACTCTAAGGGGCCTTCTCTTCACAGCATCACAGCTGGTGCTGTGAGCTGGATGAAGTCCAAGGTCAACTCCTTGGAGGCCCCTCCTTCACGAGTCAAGGTGGAATAATTCTAAAAAGCAGTGTGCCCAACTGTCTACAACAGATGCAGTAGATACTTACACAGAAACAACCAAGCTGTGGGTTTTTAAAAAATCTTTTCAGAGTCCTTTTCAGTGTTCGTTCTCTCTCTCTCTCTCTCTCTCCTCCCTCCCTCCCTCGCCCCTCCTTTCCCTTCCCCCTCCCCTCCCTCTCCCTCTCTCCCCTTCCTGCCTCCTGTGGGGCAGGCATGGCCAGGCTCCTTTGTGGATCTCATTGCTGTGGACATTGTCTTTTGGCTGGGTTCCTCCTCTCAGCTGACCTTCCTGGCTTCCCTTTTACACAGCTGGATGCTCACAGCTTCCACAAGAAAGCTGCAAACAAGTGCAGTCAGTGACCTTACTTTGGATGCATAATCAGAAATGCAAGTGCTGCAGCCCAGCCGTGCTGTCAGATACAGCTGCAGGTCAAGAGGAACCTTTTTCCAGCCAGCCCTATGGCCTGGAATTAGGTGGTAATGCACAGGGCTTCCAGGCCCTGAGGGGCTACACCCTGTTTTATTAGCACTTTGATTTACAGTAACACACCTGGCAAATCCCAGCACTGCAAGGTTTTGTAACTAGTGTATTAGACTGGTGTGTGAGCTTAAAGCATCAACTTGGTGTTTAGTTTATTCTTCTCCAAGTCAGAAAGGGAAGCTAGCAGGGGCTAGGAACCCCATGCCTGCTGTGGAGTCTCCTGATAGTCTGGCTTTACTGCCATTACTGCAAGAACAGTGGTCTTTTGGGCAGCTGGGATGGCCAGTCACCAAGGGTCGACATTCAGCTCCCTCAAGGGAAGATAGTGTCAAGTTGTCAGGGCTAGTCATACTTTAATATTCAGCACAGGGACCTGTAGCTCAGAAGCAGTGAAGACTTCATCCCTCTGACACCTCCTAAGGTAGAGGGTGGCTCTTCAGCATCCTAGAAGATTCGAAGGCAGATGGTCACTCTGGGTGCTGTCCACTAGGCCTGATTTTAAATCCCAGGCAGCAGAGTGAGCAGAACACAGGAATGGCCCTCCAGCTCAGGTGGCCATCAACAGAAACCAGGTGTCTGGTGGTGATGCCAGAGGAAGGAACTGAGACCAGGTTCGGTACCAGGCTACTCAGATGCTGCGTGGCTGAGCTGGCTGTAAAACCAGAGCTCTGGCTGAGACTCCCTGAGAAGCAGGAACAGCACACAAGACCCACACCAAGCAGGGAAAGGAGGTGCCTGTGTAAAGCCCCGCCCCTCTCAGACCAAGGTTAAGGGTGACTCATGGGAGGCTGAGATGGCCCTGGGGGTAGGGTACTCTGCCTAGGGGAACAGGTCGGGTCAGAGTCCAACAAGGCCACACAGCAGCACCACTGATGCAAGCCATTACTGTGGCCAGGACTACATCCCTCTAGGAGATGCTGTGACCTCCTATGACCTTAGGCTAGGTGTTTGATCTGCAATGGGCTCTCTGCAGATGTAAATGAGATCAAGTGGGGTCAGTGGAGAACAAGGTTGAGACCTAATCTAATGTGATTGTGTCTGCGGAAGAGAGAAAAGACAGCAGAGGCTGTAGCAAGCACCCCTCAGTCTTGGGTATCAGAAGCTTGGGAGGGGCTTGGGAAATCTCTAGAGACAGAGTAACAAAGTGTTTTATTTCCTCCCGACCTGCTGGTTCCAAGACCTTAGACCCCCAGCGGGGTCTCTTGGACAGCCTGCAGTTGTCCAAGCTACCCAGACTGGCGGAGCCTGTCAGAGCAGACCAGGAAACCAAAACAGCCACTTCCTGTTCTCAGCTGTCTTCACGCAGCAGAACTTACCACCATCCTCTCCCTGTCGTGTCCGGGAGGCATTCCACTGCCCCCAAATATAGCCTGTCTGACCCCAAAATAGACCAAGGGAGACAGGCTTGAGTGACTGTTACTGGCCCTTGCCTCAGTGATGTGGATTGTCACAGCCTACAGCTGTCCATGTCCATGGATGCCTTTAGAGTCCCTAGAGCAGCCACCCTCCTGGATACTGGTCCCCTGGTCCCATACTTCGTGTAAGGAGCATCTTTTTCTGGGCGTCCTCTGCTGCTCACTCTGGAGCACTACCAACCACTTGGCAGTGAGATGCTGAGACTGTGAAGAGAGACGGTCAGTCAGATGAGATGCAGTATCTACTGCCTCCCTGAAAATGGAGCAGGGGCTTCTTCATTGAGCAGAGTCTATTTCTAGGCGTTGACAGAGAATTTTGCAGAGGAGGTTACACACACCTCAAAATGTATTATCTAATTTAGGAAAGACTCAAGGTGGTACCTGTGCAGAATGTAGCACTCCAGGCTAAGGCAGGAAGATCATGAGGACCATCCTGGGCTATATAGTGATACTCAGGAGACAGGTGGGGCCAAGCTTTATGTTCGGTACCAGGAACAGTCATGAGGACATGGGTCTGCAGCTGGAAACAAACACACAGTAGGTCAGGAGTGGTACAGAATGTCACTTGTGCCTGCAGGTGGCATCCCTGTGAACTTGAGAGTTTTGCCATCCAGATAGTTGGAATATCTACCAAGGCCTGGGCTGAGGGCCTCATGTTAACACTCAGTTGCCCAGACTTCACTCATCCCAAGCTCTTTATCCAAGGGCATGGGCTGGGCACTTGTAAACTGCAGTACACATGTTTCTGTTACAGTTCACTGCAACGCTCAGCATCCACTCCAGCTTGGGGCTAGGGTTCTGTTGGCCAAGTGCTTACCTTGCAAGCCTAAAGACCTGTGTTCAGCCCTCAGTACCTATGTGAAAAGGGTCGGGCAAATTCTAGATCTGAAGAGGTAGAGACAGGAAGAATCCTTGAAGCTCCCTGGCTGGTTAGCCTAGCCCAATTAGTAAGCTCCAGGTCAGTGAAGGATCCTGTCTCAAAGAGATGGACCCAGTTCCTAAGGATGACACTTGAGGTTGTCTTTTGGCCTCCACGTGTGCGTGCGTGCGCACAGCGAGGTGCAGGGGTATTACCTGGTAGGTTTAACAGGGAGCACTAACAGAATAAGAATGATCTCCAAGCATCTAGGGAGCCTTACCTGTGGGATTAGGACTCTAGCTTCCAACCAGCAACCAGGCTAGTCCTACTACCCAGGTAACTACCATAGTTGGGAATCTACTACCTCTACTGCTGGCTGCAGACCACACTGCTGCTGCTATGTCCTACACCTACAAAATAGACATCCAAAGCTAGTGAGCTACAACTTTTCAACTACTCCTGGTAGCAGAAATGACAGAGGTGCCTTCTCCAAGGTCACTCTCCACACTCACCACAGCATCCAATAGGAAGAACCAGAAATGTATTTGTTACCCTAGATGCAAGGGAATCAGGAAACATAGCTGCTAGTTTCCTGGCCTTTATAATGGAGTAAAGCTTCCCAGATGGAAGCAGACTGTTTATGGAAGGTTAGTCAGAAGGGAAGCAGTCTGTGCACCACGGAACTTAGCTGGATGAGCCGAGCCCCAGGATGCAGCATCATAGAGTAAGTTGGAAACGAATGTTAACTGGCAAGGATCATCTGATGCACAAGTCTCTGGGCTCCTAGGCCAGAGGTTGAGCGTTTCTGCTTTGACTGTGACTTGCTAACGTTGACCATTTCTTTGTCTCTGTTTATATCCACACCTCTTGGTGATAGCCTCAAGAGTAGGGGGCTATTCTTAACTCTTCATTGTCTGATTAGGGAAGGACAGCCTAGAAGATAGTATGTACTGCTGGCCCTGCCTGTAGCTTGTCGAAACTGGGACAATCTTCTCCATCACACTAGGCCTCAGTTTCCTCGTTTGTAAAATGAGATGGGGCACATTCAGAAACTTCTAGAGAAGGGTTGGGGTACTTTTATATACCCTACATCCAGCCAGCTGCAAGGTCACTGCAGGGAAGGACCTGGGCCTGTTGGAAAATTCAAATGTTCACTGGAATTGGATACCCTGGCTTGGAGTTACTCATCTGATTTCTCATCTCCCCAGATGTCACAAAACTGTGAGCTGGTTTAACAGAATTGAATTAATATTGCTACAGTTAGTGTCTATGTTTCAGAGAAAGAAAAAGCCATTAAGGTTACTTTGAACTGGGCCATCTGTGGCTTTTAGCTGCCACCAAATGCAGTTTGTATGCCTATTTTAAGTCTCTTAAGCTGGGAAATAGCTCAGTGGTAGAGCCCTTGCCAGGCATACCCAAAGCCCTGGGTTCAATTCTCAGCACCACTGAATCTAAAAAATCATTAAGAATCACATCAAACCAAATGTTCAGAGAAACCTACCAACGTTAGCCAGGGTCACTAGGAAAATGATAGATGGGTTTTGCTGGCAGTGGGCCATCCCTGGGACTCCACATCACAAGGGGTAACAGCCCCTTCTTAGGGAAAGCCAGTCGCCTGCCAAAGGTGACCTCTGTTGTCAGCCAAAAGAGACCCTTGGCATGTGCACTTTTGTGATGAGCTGAGGCTAAATGTGTGACCAGCAAAATACTAATTCAGTGTTAAATGTGCAGAACGCTGAGCAGGAAACCCAGAACACTCCCGGGGCTCAGAGGGACCTGTCTTCAGGGACAGGCAGAATTTAAACAAGGGACTGTTAATAGTAGTCACCATTACATATGTATAATGGAACATCCCTCTGCCTCTGAGGGGAAATTCATAGTTAAGCTACAATGCAGCTGAACCCAGAAGCACTAGCACTGAAAGAAGCCTGTAATAGAAAAGCAAGTACATTATTCTGCTTACATGAGGTAAAGCTAGGCTGGGGAGATGGTAAGGGTGCTTGCCACCAAGCCTGACAACCACTCACATGGTAGGAAGAGAGGATCCACTCCCACGAGTTACCCTCTGCCCCACCCGACTCCCATACACACACAACATGGCCAAAGCCATCATGTACACGTGTGCGCACACACACAAATGAACGTTTAAATACACATATAAATGAATGTTTAAAAGGTATCGGGCATGGTATTCATATGTAATCCCAGTGGGAGGAATGCTGAGTTCAAGGCCAGTCTCAAAAATAAATGAAAAGATGGTGGTTGTCAGGACTCAAGAGAGTAGACAGGGAGATGCTCCTCAGGGTGTAGTGGTGGTGGTAACGGTTGCATAACATGGTGCATAACGACACTAACTGGAGTCTTAAAATGGTAAGTTTTATACATATTCTGTCACGTTTTGCAAAAAGTACTTAAACAGTAACTAGAATTTGTTAAGCATCTATAACATGCAAGGAACTATAACATGCAAGGAACTATAACATGCAA
>JADRCH010000086.1:2418891-2439471 GCA_019843965.1 Rhynchomys soricoides
CTATAACATGCAAGGAACTATAACATGCAAGGAACTATAACATGCAAGGAACTTGTATAGAGCTGGGAGGTAGGACCTGCGACGCTGGAGTCTCCCAAAGCTGGGACCCTGAGTGGGCTGACATGGATTTAAATCCAGAACTCCAAATCCCAGTCCCGTGCCTCTGAATCCTTCCCACTTCGGACAATAGGCTGAGGCCCAGACACACCCCTGATGGTCTACTGGCTGCTTCGGGTGATTCTGGCTTCTGTCTCCTGCTGCAAATTGGGCTTAGCTTGTACATTGTTAGTACGTCTGACGAGTGGTTGCCTCCTCTGTTACAGACCACAGTGATTGACTACGTGAAGCCCTCAGATCTCAAGAAGGACATGAATGAAACCTTCAAGGAAAAGTTTCCTCACATTAAGTTAACACTCAGCAAAATCAGGAGGTATGGAAGCCGAATATGACCCTGACCTTCCCTCCAGGCCCCTCCAGCACACACTGAGTTCATACAGTGTATTACAGTTCTTCTTGTTCCTCGGGAAAGGAAATATAGTCACGTTCACTAGACGCTCTTCCGCTGCTGGCTGACTCGTGTTTGGATGGTGTGGGAGAGCCTAGGGCATCAGGCATTGGGCCAAGCTGACCCCCTAGTTGACACAGCTCTTGGGCAGATGTTCATTCAGTGAGAAAAATGCTATCTGCCTGCAGCTTGCCAGCTCAGTAAAACAGAGGTTATAAAAAGACAGGATGGATCTGGGTGGGGAGCTCAGTTGGTCGAGTGCTGGCTTTTCGTGCACAGAGCCCTGGGTTCAAGGTCCCTCACCAGACAACCCAGGCATGGTTATATGGTCCTATGAACTCGGCACTTGGGAGATGGAGGCAGAAATTTGAGGTCAGCTTAGGATACATGAGTCATGTCTAAAAAAAATAATTCAACCAGAATGGGCAGCATTCAGGTCCTGGCTTTCTGAGATGTAGGCAAAACAGAAGTGCAGAAAATGGGCACCTTAAGGCATGGGAAACTCCACTCACCTAGACATGACTTCAAGGCCCTATCTTTAAACAGCCACCAAAACAGCCCCAACAGAGAGATAGGCCCAGATTTCCCAGTCAGATGATTGGATGGGTTTGTGGTGACCCACATCTGCCAGCCGCTCCCCCTGCCAAGCTAGAGAAGACTTGTATTGTGGTGTCTACACAGTGCCTCCAACGTCACCAGTGTGTGTTAAGCACCGCTGAGATCCCGGAGTGTGTGCAGGTTTTACCCTGCTGTGTATCCTAACACAATTTGATTCTGGCACGCTCCAAACCAGAGAATAAGAAAACTTAAGCACATACTGTATCCATCCATGTTGGCTAGGCAGCTTCCCCACCGATACCAGTGGTCTGGCTCAGGTCCAACCCTTTGCCCACCTAATCTAACAAGTGTAATGAATATTCGTAGAGCTTAGACCAAGCATCTGAAGTAGTTCCAAAGCAGGTGTGGCTCTCCCTTCCACTTTGAGGCCATCCTCCCCCCCCCCCCAATAGTTCACTCAGCCATGAACTATGCTCAGTGGTGTCCTTCCATGTCCTATATTTGGAACCCTTCCTGCCAATCATCCTTGGAAGTGGAGATTTGGACCATGCTGTATCTCTCTCAATAGACCCACAGAGCCCCAGCTACAAGGTTTGCTCCCACATCTACTATGGATTAATCTTGGCCCACATCCCCTGTGGGAGTCAAATATAGAAAATGTTTTCCAGATGCTGTCATAGTCTCCTTGTGGGTCCCCTGAGCTGTCTCGGGACTCCCTGCTTCCTGTCTTTCTCTAGCCTGAAAAGAGAGATGCGGAAGCTTGCCCAGGAGGACTGTGGTTTTGAGGAGCCCACGGTGGCTATGGCCTTTGTCTACTTTGAGAAGCTGGCCCTCAGGGGGAAGCTGAACAAGCAGAACCGGAAGCTCTGTGCCGGAGCTTGTGTGCTGTTAGCAGCCAAGGTCGGAAGTGACCTCAAAAAGCATGAAGTCAAGCATCTAATTGATGTAAGTGAGCTGCGTCTCGATGGCTTCGGGGAGGGGTCCCCTAAGGGCTGTGAAATAATTTGTAGAAGAAATGGATGATCTACTGGATAAGACTAAAGGGCCAACATGGGTCATGATCTAAAAACCTTCCTCAGGTAGCCTGGGATGAAGTTATTCGCAAAGCCTGAGAAGCCATGGTAACCACAGGAGTCTTTGGAGCAGTGTTACTGCAGAACACCTACCAGAAATGCTGGTTCAATAGGATGGTGTCAACTGTCTTATAAAGGCAAGCCCCACTAAAGCAAGGAAACCCTAACCCCCAGGTTGGATTTACGAACGCCTGTTTTAACACAGGATGTATAGGCAGGCTTTGTGGTAAAGGCACATAAACCCAGCTGCTTGGGAGGCAGAGGCAAGAGACTGAAGTTCAAAGACAGCCAGGGCAACCTAGTAAGACCTTGTCTCAAAATAAGGAGAGGGTGGAGAGGGATTACAGCACAGCAGTGGGTTCCCGAGAGGAAAGGAGCTTACCGTATCTGCTGTAGCACAACCCTATGGACTGGGTGGCTTCACTACAGAAACTCACTTCTGGTAGTTGTAAAAGCCAGCCAGTTCAAGGTCACCGGCTTCTTGTCCACCTCCTGGCTTACAGGTGCCTTTTTTCCCCTTCATCTGGTCTCCTTCAAGGTCCCTGAGCTCATGTAGACCACCCAACCCAGCCCAGCCTTACTGTACATCACTAGGGCCAAAGCCAATAGCATTGATTTGTAAGGGACACACATTCAGTGCATATAATCAGAATTCCATGGGGGCAGAAGAAGTGGGAAGGAGTTTCGGGCAAGAGCCTTCATGGTTGTTTCCAGAAAGGGGTGCTCGCCAGGCAGGTGTGCAGCTAGGAATGGCCAGTTTGAAGAATGCCAGTCAGCACTGGGCTGCCTGCAACTGGACAGTGGCCTCATTAAAGAGAAGGAAGGAGCTGGTGTGAGGGGGGAGCTCTAGATTGATTAGCTTGTGTTTTAAAAGCATTCTCACAGGTGAGTGGGCTAGACCTGGGAAAGGCCAACAGTACAGAACAGTTGGTACGATGTCATGTATATCTGACTGCCCACTGTTCCAATTGTGGGAGAGAGTAAGGTGGGTAGTTAGCATATTGTTTAAGAAAGACTATTATTGCCAGGCAGTGGTGGTGCACGCCTTTAATCCCAGGACTCGGGAGGCAGAGGCAGGCGGATCTCTGAGTTGGAGGCCAGCATGGTCTACAGAGTGAGTTCCAGGATAGCCAGGGCTACACAGAGAAACCCTGTCTCGAAAAAACAGGAGGAAAAAAGAAATCCATCCACATGACTATAGAAGAGCGGCCTTGACCTCTTGGGTTGTTGCCGCCTGTAAAATGGGCAGAAATGTAACGATGCTTTGAGAATTCTTAGAGGAGTAAATGGCATTGTCATGAATGTCCAGATAGGCCTCTGGGCCTTGGGGAAGGTTCGCTGTCTTCACCACCAGGCAGGAAGCACTGCCTGTACTAGCTCCTCCTCCTCTAGTGCCCTGCTGGTAATGGGTAGATAGGTGGTTTGGGCATGTTTTTCTCATACCTGAAACTCACACTGAAATTTGGTTTTTATTGCAGTTAGAATTGGGCCACTAAGGGGGGACTCGTGCCTTTCTTTGGGAGCTGATGTCTCTTGAGACTAGAGTAGCTACAAGGGCGTGAAGAGGAGTCCGGCTGTGAGGCTGTCCATCCTGCTTTCTGCACAGCATGGACCCAGCCTGTCCTGTTTTTCCCCTGAGATGGAACAGCACAAAGCCTTTACTAGATTCAGCTGCCTGACTTTGGACTTCCGGCCTCTAGGACCTCTATTCTTTTTAAAGTCACCCAGTCTGTAGTATTCTGTTACAGCAACGGAGAGCAGACGCATCAGTGATAAACACTCACTAGCTTGATGATGGAAAAGTTGCACTTGAGAGGAGGAAAAAAAAAAACCCTATGTCTTTAAATGCAAAACTAAAATGGTTCTGTTGGCTTTGCAGAAGCTGGAAGAGAAGTTCCGACTGAACAGACGAGAACTGATTGCCTTTGAATTCCCAGTGTTAGTGGCCTTGGAATTTGCACTTCACCTGCCAGAGCATGAAGTCATGCCCCACTATAGACGCCTGATCCAGAGCTCCTAGCACTGGCCCCAGGAGGGCCAAGACTGCTTCCTGAGTGCAGTGGAGCCTCGCTTACTTCCAGAGAGGGAAGAAGAAGCCAGTCGCCTTGCAGCTCTGCCTTCACGGAGAAGCCCTAAGTTCTTGGAGACTTCAGGTTTGCTGAGGAGGCATGTGCTGGGGATGATGGAGGCCCTCCCAGCTCCACAGCCAGAGCTCAGCTGTGCCCAGCCCTTCCTCTCAGGCACATGCGAAGCTTGACGCTGCCTCAGCGCCTTTTCTCAGACGGTTTTGACTTTGTAGCATGATGCACTGGAACAGAGGAGGGAACAGAACACATGGGATTCAGGGATGCTGCTTCACATTCCCTCACCCTGTGTCAAGAGCGTGCCAACCTATTTTTATATCTGCCATCGGAAGTGCACTTCCCTGGGGGCACAGGGGTGTGGGTGTGCAAGTGTCTGAGGGACACTGTTACCCTTGACCCCAAAGCCAATCCCCACCTTCTATGGAGCTGACTTGTAATGCCTTCTAGGTAACAATGACTCAAATCCAGATTGACATCTCTGCTCTTAGGAAATAACACTGTTTATGCGACTGTACCTGCCACCCACGGGACAGGGTGACAGTTCTCAGTGTAGGGTAAGTCACGTGCAGAGTGGTGCGCTCCGAACTCCTGCTGTAACAGCCCGGGCTCCTGTTTAACCCTCTAGCTCTTGCCTGTGGAGACATGAGGGCTGCACTCCATAGCGTGTATTCCTGTGCTCTATGTTAGAGTGCATAATAAGCGCGTTTATTGTGCTAATTATATACATGTGTGTTTTATAAAAGTCTGTACTGGGGGTAAGACGCATGATTGGTGTCTTGTGACTTTTGCAGCTGGGACAAACTACATCTCAAGCTGTGGTTGAACTGATTGTTAGTACAAAATTGTGACTTGTCCTGAAGCATTAACCATGCTGTCACCTGGTGGTTACACAGGTGTAATCCTCCTGAAGAGAGCCTGTGGTCATGAAAAATTAAAATATTTTGTCATTTTACATATACATAAATGTGTATGTGAACATGTGAGTCTCAGTCATCTCTACACCCAGCTTCCTGTTTCCCTCCCACCTCAGATCACAGTCGTGGTAAGGCTGCAGACTGAGACCCCATGGAATTTCCTGGAGAAAGAAGAAGGGAGGAAACAGGTGTCCACAGCGAGAATCTCAGCTCTATAAGATGGCTCTCGCTCTGTAGCCCAAGCTGGCTTCAAACTTGAATCCTTCTGCCTCAGCCCCCCCCAGCGAGATTGTAGGCATGCACTGCCCTCTCCATCAAGCAAACTGGTTTTTAGGCACAGCCTTGACTGTATTGACTGACCAGTCTTGTCTCAAGTCATCTTCCTGCCTCAGCTTCCCATAGCCAGGACTCCAGGTGCATGCGACCACTCCTAGCTCCTGCAACTCAGCTGGGAAACTCAGCTGCAGCTACTGTAAAAACATGAGGCTTGCAAGCTTTTCAACCTTGCAGTTAGCCGAACTCAGGCCTAAATATTGTGCTATCAAATGTCCTTGTCTAGGTATCAGTTGGATGGAATATGATAGCAAGCACGTGGTCTTTCTGGTTGCTCCAAAGTTCAGTCAGCTAATGTAAGGAACGCATGCCGTTTACAAAGCATGCTGGGAAACACAAAGGCTCCAACTCTTTCCTTCTCTTCAAAATGCTCATGGCCATCCTTTGCTGGCATCTGTCACCATGCACCTCATGATGAGTCTCCAGGCTCTCATCCCCTCTCTCAGAACCTACAGAGGACAGAGCTACCCTATACACAAGACTCCTGCAGGTAGGAATGGCCCAGGCAGTCCCCAGGTACTAAGCTGGGATTTGGGATAATTAGGTTTGGGTGACTGTAGGCGGATTAAGACATCATTGGTCTTTCTCCTTTTTAAGTGCTATCTTCCAAGTGCTTGGAGTGGGAGTCTTGCTTTGTCGGGGGTGGTGCCTTCATAAGAGTGAGGACATTGTGACAAGGGGCTTCTTGTTCATGTTCACAACTCCAGCTTTCTGGGGGCAACCTAAGATTAGGGGGAGTTAGGGACGTGCATCACCTGGACTCCAAACACTTCCCCAGTCTTGGGTTCTGGCAAGGAGTCCAGAAGGACAAAGTCATGAAGTTCTAGAAGTTTCTGTGGCTTTGCTCTTTGGCCTTTATCACAAGGAGAAGATCCAAGGCCCTCTTTCTCTGAGGACTGCCCTGTAGTTTCTTTAGGGTAGTCCCTAGAAAAGCTCTACTCTTGGACAAAGGGAGGTTCCTAGTATGGCCTGCAGGCATGGATGGACATCTCTGCTTTAGTTATCCCTGTATGCTAAGGAATGCAGAGAACCAAACAGAAAAGACTTCAGCTGGGCCAGTTCCCTCACCCCACTATATACCTGCTCGGGAAGCCCCAGACAGCATGCATACAAGTCACTTCCTTTTGCTAAGTCAGGGAACCTATGTCAAATGAAAATATGGCTTGTTTTCCTCAGCCTTTTCTTTCTGATCAAAAATTCCTCAGCAAGAGGTTTTCTGTTGTCATCAACCATCAGGCTCCACTTCACACAAATCAGTCCTTGTCACATGACCCATTTCAGTGACTGAGGAGCAAGACAGGATTGAGGTTCCTTTCCCTCCTTGTTCTTCCTTCCTGTTCCCATCATCCCGAAACAGCAAATAAAACAGCTCAGAGTGTATACAGCTATTCTTTCTCTCTGATCCTGTTCAGTGCTCAACTGCCAAGCACCGTGCCCTCCAGGCCCTGACCTCTGCCCTCTAGAACCTGGGCTTCCTGCTCCTTTGCAAGAGCCAAATAGGCAGAGGGCAGGGGAGAGCTCAGGTATGTCCCTAGTGAAGGAAAAAGTCTTTCCAAGCAGGGGGCTTGCAGGGAGCACCCCATGGCCAGGGCAGCCTGCAGTCATCTTGCTGGCACAGTTAAAGACAAAGCTGCCAAGTTGGGGGCTGCTGGGGACAAGAAGAGAAAGCAAATGCCAGGAGCACAGATTGGGAGTCACATGTTTAGGTGAGCACCAGCTTGAACACGGGCAGTTCCAGAGGTGCAGCTAAGTACAAGGCAAGCTGTCAGGAACTAAAGAAAGCTGGCTGCATGAGTTGAGTGGTTAGAGAGACTGCTGGGGCAGGCTACTGGGGATTAAAAAATATATTAGAAGAGTTAATAACTCCATGGACGGACAGACAGACAGACAGACAGACAGGGGCAACAGCATGTCAGGGTCTCTGATAAGAACCAGCCCACATGGTCGAGAAGGGACTCTGTGCATGGAGATGCTCCACAGCAAGAGCCTGCAGCAGGCTCTGATTCCTAGGCAGGAGGCAGCATCCTTTGATGTAGACTCACCTCCATGAATGGCAATTGTGGTAGTCACAAGTCTCTGTAGTGTCAGTAGCTGTGAAAGGGAGCAGCCTCTGAAAAGTGGCAGCAGTTAGATCCTGACATTAGGTCCTTATAGTTCTCCACATACCCACTTGGCAGGGACCCACTGGGAGGGGTGTCCTACCAAGCCTTTACCCTGGACAGGCCCATTCAGACTCAACAGAAAGTCTGCAGGTACAGGGCTGGGGCCTCATGTATTATTGGCTGCTAGACAGTAGTACTCCATAAATGCAGATTATAAAGTGGCCTCTGAGAAAAAACCAGTCACCATGTATAGAACTGCCTGAGCTGAGAAAGGTGCAGAGAAAGTAATGCAGCTGGGTTTTGAAACAGCAAAGAGCAGCGCCAGCCACTGGTTGATCAGCCCATGCATCCCTTAACCCAGCCTAATACTGTTGGGATACACAAGGCCAGAAAGATGCACACTGGACCAAGCCACCATCTCATACACTGGGCCCACACACAGAGCTGGCTCACAGTGGATCTATTCCTGTTGTGACTTAAGTGTGAAAAGTCACCCAGAGGCTTAAGCATTTCAACACTTGGTCTGTAGCTGGCAGCACTGTTTTGGAAAATTGTGAGCAACTTTCTGGAGTCAGAGCCTCTCTGGAGTCTCAGGGTCACTGGGGGCGGGACTTGAGGTTCTGAAGTACCTCTGATTTATTACTTCCTGGCTGTTCTCTGCTCCCAGAGGATACCTGTGACCAGCTGCCTCATGTTCCTGCCACTCTTCCCTTCCCGCCATGACAGATTATATCTTTTTCCAGATCTTAAACCAAATTTCCTCTATGGAGTTGCCTCTTGACAGATATTTGATCACAACTAAGAGAAAAGCAACTTATATCATCACCTTGGCCAGCAGTGGCCATGGGTACTGCTTGGGTCAGGCCAGTGCCTCGGGCTGTCCAGGGAGCAGGGACAGGGAGCTTCCACAGTGGAGAGTTGGTGCAATAGAGGGAGCTGTACAGCTGTGACCTGGTGACATCATGGGTGAACCAACCTTCAGATACTTGGCGTTTTTTCAGTGTGTCTTACGCTGGGTTCTAGAAGCTTGCAAATGGAAAGTCCAGTGGGGTGGCGATCCCCTGTCAGGGATAGGGACCTCCGACAATACAGATGCAGCATCAAAGAGAAGCTCTGGGTGCAGCCAAGGCCATGCAGCAGAGGTAGAGGCCCATATTCAGGAAGGACAAGTGACAGATGGGACAGTTTTCTGCAGAGGCTGTGACAGTCACCGGGAAGAAAAGGAGTAAAGGGCCCAGTCTATGTGAGTCTGAGAAAGTTACCATCTGCCTGGCGGGGGACGGGGAGGCATAGCTTCGGCCATCAGAGTTGTTCTAGAAGATCAAGCAGGAGACTGGCCATCGGGACTCAGCAGACAGGAACTGCTGATCGTAATTGAGCATGTGCACATGACGAGACACACCCTGCTCCATGGAGAACACAGCAAAGCATTGCTGGAGCACCTACAGCTCTGTGAAGGATGACAGAACTCACTTGGATTCCATTCTTTACTCTTTTTAAAATTTTTGTTTTTGTTTTTCAAGACAGGGTTTCTCCATGTAGTCCTGACTGTCCTGGAACTCACTCTGTAGACCAGGAAGGCCTTAAACTCACAGGGACCCACTTGGATCTGCCTCCCCCGAGTGCTGGATAAAAGGTGTGTGTTACCCCCACCAAGCTCCAGTCTTTTCTTATTCCCGTTGCTTGGTTGACAGGAGCGTTAGTTGAAGCTTAAGGGACACAGGTGAAGTCAAAGGCACAACACTGTTAGCTAGGTGGCTCCTATAGCAATGGAATTTGTTGCTTTGATGATGTCTCTAACCAAGATTACCCTCCAGCAGCTGCTTTAGGGTGATTGTGAGGATCTGTGCACTCAAGGGCTCCTTCTGGTTGCCCCCTGGTCCCATCCAGCTACCTTGACAGCTGTCTTCTAGAAACCCTTTGGTGGCACTTGTCAGCAAAGTCGCCTGTGGCTTCTCTTCCTCCATTCCCATGCAGAGAGTTGAAAGCTGACCTTTGGCTTATGAATGCAGGGCTAACAGGCTTCCGAGATCACTGGTGTCTGAACCTAGCACCCCCCTACTCCAGGGCAGAGCATTCACTCCTCAGAGAGCCATGGAGAGGGGGGCCATGCCAGCTCTTGGCTCTACAATAGTATCTACGCAGGGCTGTAACTATGGGCCACACTCATCGGAAGCAGCCTCTTTTTCCTGTGAAGGACCTAGCAGTCCCTTACAGACAATCTATCTGTGGATCTTTAAGCTACTAACAGATTCCCCAGGCACCCAGGTTCCAAGAGATACACCCCCCCATTTGTACAATGGCTACAACTCAATTAGGTGAGCCCCGCCCCTCTAAACTGTCCCGTTCCTTCAGAGATGCACCTCCCTTCCTAGAATTACAAAACCCTCTTCTCTTTCCTCTGCCACTGGCCAAGGAATCAGAGACAGCCTGATAAGAGGTCCTACATAAGACCTATCCCTGCCTATGAGACCTGTAAGAAGAGACTCCCCACTCTGCCCTTTGGACCTGAACACTCCTCAGAGTCTCTGCCATACTGTTTGCCTGCCTATGGGGTTGAGGCCCAAATTCTCCTCAAAACCCCTGATATGCAGCTATCTCTAAGTCTGTATGCCCATGCCATTAGTAACTCTTCTAATCTCTTACCCAAGTGGACAGTCTGCCTCAGTTTCCCCCTTGAGTCTCAAACCTGAAACCTTTTCATAATGATGCTAAAAGCTAGGGTTGAACCAGGGCCCTTTACATTTATTAACAGCATGTCTAAGACAAACAAGAGCCTGGCACAGTGACTGAAGCACCACCCCCACAGATGTCCAAGTCAGGGCCCAGTGGGAAAATGCTAACTGCTGCCAGCCTCTCATTGCTTACCCTGGAGAACCTTCAGGGGACAGGGAAGACCTTGATGGGGCATGGGGAGGGAGGGAAACTTGGAAATAAAAGAAACAGGCATCACCAGAGACAGAGCTGCCTCTTTATAGAACACCTTTAGGGCCACAGTCTCTCAACCAGAGTTGTGCCTACACCGGTGTGGGGCGGTTCGGGAATTTTATAGGATGGGAAGGGGACTTTCAAGATGGAGACTCCATCTGTTGTCCTCAGTCTCAAGGTGGTAGATAACACTCAAAGACATGTGTTGACTCGCTTACCTTCTGGAACAGGTGTTGCCAGTGAAACCAATGTTCCTATCCAGAGAGTCTCAGCCCACCTAAGGCTTTTGGGTCATTAGCCCTTCAGGACCTTCCCAGTTTCTGCTCTGCTATCCAGTACATACATAGTCTCAGGACACAACCCCAAGCTGCAGATGAACTTCAGGATGACTACGACTGCAGGCAACTAAATTGAAGTACTTTTTAGGTTCAAGTTCAAATAAACTTTTCCAGATTGGTACAGTCTGGCTCTGGTGACCCTCTCCAGGTCAAGGTTGCTTGGCAGTTCCACTCAACCCCCTAACCTACGATCAGAAGGACGCCCTTGTCTAGTCCCACCTTGTGCCTTTACATCCTGGCCTATGCACTGCCGACTTCTGTCACTGGAGCTCCAGGCTGCTCTCCTCTCTGACTGCAAACCCACAGCCTGCCTCCAGCTAATCTCCCTTTTCCTCCCCCACTGACTCTCCATGCCATCCCTTTGCACCTCTGCTTCAAGTCTGGGGTTTCTTGTCTATCTCATGGCCTTCCTCAGATCTCCTCCTGGGACCTTGGCTCCAGAGAGTGCCCTGTTCCCACCGTCATGGACTCAGCCCTGTTCCCTTTCTGGGCCCTGTGGATCCTAGTACACATTCCCATGTCACACTCACTGAACTCAGACTGACAGGCTAGACACCCTGAGCACACAGACATCCGTGATATCAACTGAACAGATGCCCTTTGGCCACTCAGTTGGAAAGTCCCTATAATCCCTCATTGTCTTTTGCAGCTGGTGATTTCCATAACTTTCTGGACATGGAAGCATTTGGGTTTTACACACTCGCTCTCAAACACTTGGTCCCTAGAGGTCTCATGCCACCCCAGACTGGCCTCAGAGAGTCAGCTAAGAAGGTGTAAAAACCCACCTATCCAGAAAGCTCAGAGCACAACTTTCAGTTTTTTTCATAGAGACTAAATATGATTTTATAGAAAGCCTTTAAAAAAATCAAGACCTTCAAGAGGAAAGAATGACTAGAGATGAGTATTCACTCTCAGGACTTTTGCTCAATGACAAATGCCACCTCTGGGTCCTATTGTCCTGATATCTGGGCTTAGAGATATGGTTCTTACTGTGGCCAAAATCAAGTTTCCAGAGGGGGCTGGAGATCTTGTCCAGCTGCTAAGAACACCACGTGTTCTCAAAAAGGACCCAGGTTCTCTTCCCAGTATCTATAAATGGCTCATAATATCTGACTCCAGTGCCAGGGGATCTGATGCCCTCTGCTGACTTCTGCACACACCAGGCACACATGTGCTGCACATACATGCAGGCAGAACACTCAGACACATAAAATAGGTAAATCAAAAGTAATCTAAAAACAGTTTCCAGAGACCAATTTACTATTCCAGACTAGGTCCTTCCGGGGAGAATAAAGAGACATTTGCCTAGCGCTTGCCAAATGTGGTCCTCAGAATCACCCGTGGGGCTTGTAGAAGTGAGACTCCTTGTAATTCCAGAATCCCTGGAGGTGGCATCTGGGACTCCACAGCTTTCCCAGGTGGCATTTGTTCCCAAGCTTGACAACCACAGCCATAGAGGTATCAAGGTGCCATAACAAAACATACAGAAGCCAGTCAAGGATTCTGATGCCAGCAGGGCTCTCACATTTGTTAGAAGCCAGAAAGCCCAAGTTAGGATTCAAGATTCCAAGGAGCCAGGCTCCTGGCCCACAAATGCCATTTCATACTTTTAGAAGCAATGTTCTAGAGAGTGTGTTTCTCTGTAGCAAGCCACATGAGGGTGCGTGGGGTCAGGGATTTCACACCCTTCTCTTCCCTGGTCCTAGAGGATGTAGGAAGCGGGAAAATCATAGACAACGAAATTTTGGGTGCACGACTTTAATCCCAGCACTTGGGAGGCATGGGCAGGCAGATCTCTGTGAGTTCAAGGCTAGCCTCATCTAGAGTAAGTTCCAGGACAGCCAAGGCTACACAAAGAAACTCTGTCTCCAAAAACAAAAACAAAACAAAACTGTAAACTGAATTATAAATTCTAGCAAGCCTGTATAAAAGACACACAATCCACATATTTTATTTACAAGCTGTAGCCTGGATTGGGCAGGTCTGGGGCTCTTCTAAGGGATTTCCCAGCCGTATGTCCCTTGTTTCCTGCTGTTTTCATGGCCATGTGCTCACGGTCTGCCTCCTCTCACAGCCTCCCCTACTCTTTCTCCTCTCTATGAAAACCCGCCTACCTCTATCTACTGCCCGATCACAGGCTCTAGCCTTTTATTGACTAGTTAAATTGGGGAGCAAGGTTTACATAGCATCAGCTGGTGTACGGAGGATGAAATCATGGGGCCAGCACTTAGCATCTGAATACAAGCAGTACCAGACCAACACACTACACAAACAAACAAGACATGTTCTGACACCTAATGTGCCAAACAGAAATACACTGGGAAACAGATCCTTGTGTCCTCCTAGTCGGGGGCTCATTTGTGATGATGTTAATTCCAGTGTCTCTGCAGAGATAACTGTAAGCGGTCAGAAGACACTCAGAGATGCTGCCAGCTGCTCTGAGTCCAGAGCTCCAGACTGTGCTAGAGACAGACGATGGCTGAAGCTATGTGAGTTCACAGTAGTGCCACAGGAGAACGTGGGGAGATGGAGCAATTGTGAATGGAGTGACTGAGCAGAGCCAATCACAGTTAACCATGATCTCATACCACAAAACCACTGCCCTAAAAACCCAGCCTCACCAAAAGTCCAATATTGACCAATGCCCTCATTTACATGATACAAACTGAGCCATTAAAGGACAGCTGCATTATAGAAAGAGTCACAGCCTAGCATGCAGTTCAAGCACTGAACCCTGCCTGCTGCGCCTTCGAAAGGCACTCAGAAAATGTGCCTTCTCGTTTACTGTCAGTAAGTCCAACCACCACAGAAGGAACGGCAGTTAGAAGATCCAGATCTTGAGAGGCAGTAACATCTAATGACAGGGCAGAAGAGAAGGCATCTGCAAAGAAGAGAAGGGATGGGGAGTGAGGGAGAGATGGCTGGGAGAGAAACACAGCTCTAGAGGCCAGGACTGAGTCCTGGGAGGGGAAGGCAGGCTGCTGTGCTTGAGTCAAAGACACAACACTGCTTAAGATGGTCAGGAACATATTATAGGGGTGTGAATGCAGACCAGAGCGCTTGAGAAGGGACAGGAGACAGAGAAGTGAGGTCGGCAAGCAGAGGGAAGGTTTAGCTGTGAACAGGAGAAAGGAGCTGGAGCAGAGAAAGTTGGGAGCTGGGACCCAAACGTCAACTCCCACGATCAGTCTGCACACAGCAGAGAAGGCTCTGCCTATAGGCTCATCTGTGAGCCTGACAGTGCTGCTCCTCAGTCTTAGGTCACACTGCTGCACAGCTTGGAACCTGCCCCTTAAGGACATGGTACACTTGTTTCCTGCAGAAACTCCCCAGAGAACCATCAAGTCATCAATGGAAAATATAAGCAGACAACTCGCACCCAGAGAAACAAACTTTGAAGCCATGTGCCATAGGCCCCACTTTTACAAGTCTACTCTAGAACGAGACCCAACCCTCAGCAAATGACCTGTCTTCCCTACTCTGAAACATGAGAACATTCCTGTTCCTTACCAGTGCGAACTAACTCAGACTTTGTCTCATTGACGGATGTACTGGAAATTGGGGGGAGGGAAGGACCCACAGAGGTGGTCAAGAAAAGCTTTCTCTTTTTTTTTAAAGATTTTATTTATTTTATGTATTGTACACTGTAGCTGTCTTTAGACACACCAGAAGAGGGCATCTGATCCCATTACAGATGGTTGTGAGCCATCATGTGGTTGTCGGGATTTGAACTCAGGACCTTCAGAAGAATAGTCAGTGCTCTTAACCGCTGAGCCATCTCTCCAACCTCAAAGAAAAGCTTTCTTGTGTGTGTTTTCTAAATAGAGAAGACAGGGCATTTGTATCCAATGGAGAAGCTGAAGGTTAAATCACTAAAATTCCCATCCCTGGGTTTCTGAGGGAGAGAGAAGATGGAATCATGATGGTCCAAGGCAGGGGACTAGTATCCAACTAAAGAAGAGGTGGCAGTCCTCCACCATGGCAGAAGGAGGGAGGTGTGAATGCAGATAGTGGGAAGGTGACAGGCCCCCACTTGACAACTCCTGATGTTCTCTGAATGGAAGAGAGGACAAAGGGTGCAAACCCCTTCTAATACTTAGGGGACAAGGGGGTAGCAACTCCTTAAGAAGCTGCAAGTTCCTTCCGGCCCTAGGGCTGCTGGAGACAAACAACATGGCCTATTCTGTGACTTCTTGAGCGGACAAATTAATGATTGCTCCTGGGTGACCGCATTCCCAGCTTGCCTTGGATGTGGCAGTCCTGAGAGATTTCAAAGTCAATCAAGACATTAACTAGGTATTAGTGCTGGGATCAAAGGCCTTGTGCACAATAAGCAAGCATCCTGCAACCGATCTGTGGGCCCAGCCCTGTTTTCTGAGATACTTCCATACCTGTCCAAAGTTATCTTAAAGACAATTTACTTGATTAACTAAAGCCAGTCCCTGCAGAAGCCCTGCTGGAAAAGGGACCCAGGGACAACAGTGGCATTGGCTCTTTGCTCCCTATAGTGGTTTGAGTGGCAAGTATCCCCTCAAGAATTTGAACACTGCCCTCTAAGCTGGTGGCTCTATTTGAGGAGGTGGTACAGCCTTGCTGGAGGATGTATGTCACTGGGGAGAGGCTCTGAGAGTTTACAGCCTCACCCCAATTCGCTCTGTTTTGTGTGATCCCTCAGCTTCCTGCACTGGCTACCTGCTCTCCAGTCTCCCCTGGCCTTATGGGCTTGCTCTCTGGAACCGTAAGCTCAAGTAAACTCTTTCTTCCTTAAGTTGCCTTTCACAACAAAATACCTAACACCTTTACTGTGTGTGGGTACAAGGCAAAGTGCTACACATATATGAACACACACACACACAAATACAGCTTTCTCCACTTAATTCTTTCAATAAAGCAAAGAGTGGATTAACTTACTCTTTGACAGTGTAAACCTAGTGAGTAACCCATCCTGAGCTGAGAAGAGATACCCAGGAAGCTGCTTACCGCAACAGAGGCAACCCTGCCTGGCCTGACCAAGACAACTGGCAAAGACCATGGAAGATGAGGAGAGGGAAGATTCTTGAGGAGGAAAATTCAGCTTTGCTACCTAATAAAAAGGAGTTCTTTGCCTTAGGACAGGTGGGATTTCCTCTCGTAGTGAATTCCCCACAAACGGGTAGGAGTCGGCTAGCTATAAACTAAGTTTCCCTGGCAAGTCTGAGCAGAGAGACTGCCCTTCCCCTGGCTGCCTCGTGGCTCTCCCCCACCCCACCTCCATGCTTGGGTACCCAATCGCTAAGGCTTCTCGAGTCCCCTCCCCCAGCTTTAACTGGCACTTAGACGCTGCTTTAAAAAGGATTCCTCAAAACCTGACTCTACCAGACAGCTAAGCAGGAGGAAGGCCTGATGCCTCTGCTTTCATTTGGTGTCTGCCTCCTGTGCTCTGGGTCACCTGGCCCCCTCTGCATGGATATCAGTCACCGAAGGTACCCATGTACATACCTAGCGTACCCCAGCAAGTCACTGTCCTGACGCTGCTGTCCTCGTTAACTGCAGGAGTAGCAAGGTCTACAGGCAGGACAGCCCAACCTCAAGTAAGTACAGCAATCATGGTGCAGAGCCTAGCCCTCAAATAGATCATCCTGTAAGACCCAAGGTCTACCATGCAGGATCAAGGCAGAGACAAGACAGGCAAGGACACACCTTGGCAGAACAGCTGGATTTATACATACCATTGGCCCTGTCTTGATTCTTGTAAGAACACAGGCCTGCCCCTAAAAGACAGTGGTCCCTTTAAAAGGCCAGACCCACCCCATAGCCTGCAGAGATTAGGTCCCACCTCCTGGCAGTTCTCTCTGGAACAGAGTTAGGAAGCTGTCAGTGCTAGAGCCTAACAGCAGCCCTTGATTTATGGTCCTAACCACTACCTGGCTCCTCTATGTTCTCTGTCACGTCCTCCATCTTGAACTAAATCACATGGTATGAAAATTCTGGCCACCACAAGACGGTCATATTTCTCTGGGGAGTGACCTAGAGACTGCTCAGGGAAAATTTTTCTCAGAGATATTCTTCCAAAGGCTGCTCTCTGAAGAGTCCCTTCCTCCACACCCAGACTTCCTCTTAGTTAAACACCTGTTTGGCTTGAAAGGAAGCCTCTCCTTCCCAGAAGGCCCTGTCTTTGTTCTTTCTCAAGTATATTGTAACTCTGTCTCCTCACCCCCCCCCCCAGGTTAGTAACCATAGGTTCTGTGTCTCACTTGCTTTATTTTGAAAGAGATTTTTTTTTTATGTGAATGGGTGTTTGCCTACAATTGTGTGCATGCACCACATGCAATGTCTACAGAGACCAGAAGAGGGCGCCAGGTCCCCCCCCCCCCCCCCCCCCCCCCGGAACTGGGAGTCACACACAGTTGTGAGCTGCCATGTGGGTGATGGGAACTGAAGCTGGGCCCTCTGCAAGCCAAGCAGGTCCCCCCCCCCCCCATCTTCTGTCTAATGCTCTTCCTCCCACTGCCCTGTCTCCTCATAGACCGCATTCTTCTGAAGGAGCCATTCCTCAGCTTTGTTACAGACCCCTGCTCTTTTACTATATTTAAAGGTTCACCCTCTATCAAAGCACAGAGCTTAGATCCCAAAGACAAACTTCAGGTCACTGGACCCCTTTATCTGTTCCTATCCTCAGTGAGTACTGATTAGCTCTCCTTTCTCTGATGGTCACCATTCCCTGTCTCTTTAATTGGTGCATTTGAAGGGTTGGCTGCTGGACATAGGGCATTTTGCCTTATAATCTAGCTACATGGCACTTCCGTCCCTAACTCCCACTCCCACCTTGAATGTTGTTCCCCACGTGTCAAATACATAGAGCAGCACTATGTCCTCAAAGGAGTTGGTGTGAGGAGAAATCCCTCTCTTGTCTGTTTCAGGTCTGATCCCACAAGTCTTGTCAAAGGAGTCCACGCGCACGCGTGCGCACACATGCATGTGTATGGCGTGTACAGGAGCGGCAGAATGTGGAAACTTGGTGGTGTGTACAACGCCTCATCTTCTCACTGACGTCATGAACATACACAGGCTTACAGACCCCCAGGCTCCTCCAGGGTTTTTCCAGCCCCAAAGGACTGACAAGATTCCAAGTTGTTCCAAGACTCAGAGACTAGAGCAATAATTACATATCTAGCTTAGGAAGTCAGGTTTTGTGGGCTACTGTTTAAGGCTGTCAAGGAAAATGAACAGTGCCCCCTGGGGCTGCTAAGACATGCTCGAGGTGGCCAGCCATGCTTCACCATCATCTGACTGGAGGGCAAAGGTGCTTATTAAGAACAAGCCAAGGTAAAGGATACAAAAGAAGAAGGGGTCCTTGAAACCTCTCCAGAAGATGAGTAAAGAAGGGTGATTTGTCTTATCTGATTGGAGACTGGTGGTAAAGGGGTATGCCTGCATCCCAAGGCTATGTCATGTGGTCCAATTCTTGCAGTGTAACAAAGGAAACAGGTTGGGCATTAATGGAAACTCCCAGGTCCCGGGTCCTCACTGGACTGCTCCTCTGATGCCTGGGAACATCTGGTAAGAGCAGGAAGCTCTGAGGACCAAAGGGGGAGGGTGGGACCCATTGCTGGGTGGTGTCTGGAATTAACAGACTATACAGGGAACAGTGGTCACCTGGGGGAGGGGGGAGAAGGGGACGTGTGCACAAAGCTCTGTCAGGGTGATGGAAAGGCTCAGGAAAAGGGCCAGAGTGATGGCTGTTCAATATTATATGTGGACCCAGTGACTCTGCATTGTATGCATTCAAAATCCGAGCCCAGGACTAGTGAGATGGTTGCAGGCTGAGAGCGCACCCTGCCAAGTGTGACAACCTGAGTTCAATCCCAGGAACTCATGGTGGGAGAAGAGACCAACTCCTAGCAAGTGATCTTCTGACCTCTACACGTGAGCTGTGGCATGACCATAGGTACAGGCTTGTGCACATGTGCATACAGTCAGTCAACAATCAATCAATTCATTAATTAATAAAAATGTTAAAAACTGTTTTTAAAGGGGCCAGAGAGATGGCTCAGTGGTTAAGAGTGCATGCTGCTCTTTCTTCAAAAAAGGAATTGGCTTTAGTTCCCAGCACTCACACTGAATAATTCATAGTGGAGGCCTGTGACTTCAGGTCTGGGGATCTGATCCCTTTTTCTTGCCTCCACAGGCACCTACACACACCACAAACACACAGACATAAATACAAATAAAAACAAACAGGAAAAATGGCAAGAATAAACAATTTTCATATCTTAGTAGATAACAGTTTGCCTAGCATATCCAAGGCTGTAAATTTGATCTCCAGTACTTCAAAAAATATATAAAACACTGAGCAGCCAGGGAAGCTGCACAGGACAGCAGTAAAGCCAGGGCAGCATGGGCTGCAGGCAGATCATCGAAGACTTTTATTCCAGCTTCCAGTGCTGGGGTGCTGACGTATCAGCTCTTTGGGCTGTTATGTACAGCTCAGCCTCACATGTGTTCACTTAACGTGATTTAGAGTGTAGGACATAATTGTTGCCCATCTGTGAAAAACTGCTAAGTCTTTCACCCCAACATTAGCACAGCCTCTCTTGCCTCTAGGTTGCTGTCTGGTGGCTGAGGGAGTGACACAGGCAGATTGTAAATCTACTCTCTGACATCTCTTTTCAGGGCTGGCTACCAAAGACAAAGGCAGGCAGGGTAGTTAGTTTGGTGAGAAAGTGTGTGTCTAGTGTGTGTGGCACCCTGGGTTTGACACACACACATCCAGCACTGCTTAGGTATATACACTTTGGAGTTCACACACACACACACACACACACACACACACACACACGATCTGGAAACCACAATGCCCATTCTGTGCCCACCTCAGAGAAGCTTTGCCGCTGTCCCCTGCTCTGCTGTTCTGACCTTTCTTCTCCCTATTGATGACATGCCAATCAGAATGTTACAGTTCAAACCACCAAAATCTTAGTGGTTTAAACTAATAGCCATCTTATTTCCCATAAGTCTCTGAGGCAGGCAGAAGTTCAGCTTACCTTGACCAGACCCAGACTACGGTCTGCTGAGGGCTGTCAGGGATAGGTTAGCCTTGGCTTGGAGGGCTGTTCTGCTCTGTGGGGCAGTGGACCGTGCCACCAGACAGAAAACCTGGTAAGGTCGAGTGGATTCAGGAACCCCAGAAATTCTCATAATTGAGAACGGTGGGCATTTAAATCTACTCCCAACCAGGTTCCTCTCCTGGAACAAGTGATAACAACATGCCATAAGAAGACCGTGACAATTGGCCATGTAGGGACAACAACTGAAGCCCTTCCACATGTGGACGAGGTATCCCTAACAGCTCAGACCAAGCCAATAGAAAGCACCTGCCTTTAGAACCCACCCCACACCAAAATGTTTCCTATCCACAAGTGCTTGAGTTACTTCACCAGAAGTCATCTGGAGTGTCATTTTATCAAGCTGTAACACCTGGGAAAGAGTATCCTCTCCTGAAGCTTTCTTCACTGGAAGCTGCTTGAGCCTATCACAGCCACTTCCTGCTCAGGGCTCCCCCTGCACCCCTGAGCCACCCCTTGGCTCCTAGTTGCTTGCTGTGCCCCACTGCTGGCCACCGAGGAGGAAGAGGCATATCAGGCCTGCTTGCTCTGGCTTGCTTGGAAAGCCACAACCCTTTGGCTGCTCCAGGCAGGCCAGAGCCCCGCAGATCCCCTACAGAGAGCACCCAGTACACAGACCAGCACTGCTCCAGGCAGGCCAG
>JADRCH010000086.1:2439481-2451845 GCA_019843965.1 Rhynchomys soricoides
CCAGTACACAGACCAGTACCGCTCCTCATGGCCTCTTACCCTCCACCAAACGAAGATGAAGGCACCAAAACTGGAGAGACTGAACTCAATGCTTGATACTAGAGGCAGCTGGAGGTGAAAGCCAGAGTGCATGGGACACGTGGTTAGGCATGAAGGTATGCACCCTCAGTAAGCTAGCAGTGGTGGTTTGAATACACTTGCCCCAGGGAGTGGCATTATTAGGAGGTGTGGCCTTGTGGGAGTAGGTGTGCCACTGTGGGCTTGGGCTTTAAAACCCTCATCCTAGCTCCCTGGAAGCCAGTCTTCTCCTGTCTGCCTTCAGATGAAGATGTAGAACTCTCTATTCCTCCTGCACCATGCCTGCCTGGATGCTGCCATGCTCCCACCTTGATGATAATGGACTGAACCTCTGAACCTGTAAGCCAGCTCCAATTCAGTGTTGTCCTTATAAGAGTTGCCTTGGTCATGGTGTCTATTCACAGCAGCAAAAACCTAAGACACTAGCCTAGCAGAAGTCTTTACTGAACTGGGTTCAACACACTAAAGGCCTGATCAAGACAGACTCAGAGATATCTCTCCTAAAGCTGGGTCAAGAAGAGAATCTAAACAAGTCCAAGAGAGCACATGGGATTATACAATGCTACGTGGAGCCTAGATTCAAAATGGGAACTATTACTTTCATTGCAGCTAGTGGCCAGATGAATTTACAAGGCCAGTCAAGCCCAGAGAGCCAGTTCATCACTTCACAAACGCCAACAGGAGTAGCAGGAAAGGTGGGAAGCTCCCTCTGCCTTGCGAGTCATCTTCCTACTCCCTCTAGGCGAAGACCCCCTTTGACCAGGATCCATGAGCAGAATGAATCCCTGTCTCCTGGCCAAGCACTGGCTTCACTGCACTCCAGTGGGACAGCCTGGGAGGAGCCATCACTGAGACACAGGCAACCTAGAGACCACAGGTCCAATGGGGTTCTCGAGACCCACAGAAGGCAAAGGAAGTGAGATAGAACCTCAGAGACATAATGCACATATCATTTGCTTAGTCTCAGGAGAAAGCAGGCCCCTAAAGTCCATTTCCTGAGTGTCTAAAAGGCCTTAGGCATCAGACACCATGCTTAAAACATAGTGATTAAAACAGCCTTAGTGCAATAAACCCCATTTCTACCTTTAAGGAAATTAAGACTTGGAGAGCCCAAGACCACGGAGCCAGCCAGTGTAGAGGGCTAAGGTTGTTCATGTCCAAACCACTGAGTGTCTTCTGTATACAGGCTCTTTGCTGACAAAGGTAAATAGACCCTAGCCTCAGGTTTCTGGGACTTAGAATTCCAGGGAAGGAAGGACAAGTAGAGAGGATGGGGGAAGGGACACTCACCCATGTCTGTCTTCAAGCCTCAGAACACACCTTTCCATTATATCCGCTGGCTGCTCAGAGATGGTTTTTAGGTTGTTGCAGAATCTAGAAATAACAGTGGCTTGAATGAAGAATGAGGTGGCTTGAATAAAAATGGCCTCCATGGGCCCATAGGGAGCGGCACTATTAGACAGGGCCTTATTGGAGTAGGCATGGCATTGTGGGAGGAAGTGTGTCTTGGGGCAGGCTCTGAGGTCTCAGATGCTCAAGCCAGTGGACCACTGCCTCTTCCTGATGACTGAGGATCTGGATGTAGAACTCTCAGCTCCTTTCCCAGCACCATGTCTGCCGGCATACTACTGTGCTTCCCGCCATGATGATAATGGACTAAACCTCTAAACTGTAAGCCACCCCAATTAAATGTTTGCCTTTATTAGAGTTGCCATGGACACCATGTCTGCCGGCACACTACTGTGCTTCCCGCCATGATGATAATGGACTAAACCTCTAAACTGTAAGCCACCCCAATTAAAAGTTTGCCTTTATTAGAGTTGCCATGGTCACGGTGTCTGTTCACAGCAGTGAAACCCTACCTAAGACAAAGGACTTTGTTATGTTTTCCCATAGGAAAGGTTAGCAGTATCTTCCCCACTAACAAGGGGATTCACGGTCTTCGAAGAGATGGGCTCCTTCCAGCTTTTGTTCCAGGCTCATGGGGTCAGGTGTCTTATGCTGCAATGTGAGATTCTAGCTTAGCACCAATGGGTAGCTCTCCCAGACTTGAGGACTACATGTTAACAAGCTGGTCCTGAAATGGTGGAACTATCTGCAGAAGAGATGGGAACTTTACTAATGGAAGGAAATGGGTTACTAGGGTCACGCCTTGGAAGGACATGCTGTCCTGGCTGCTTTCCACCCTCCGCATCCTGCCTCGGTCACATATTCCAGCCTCCATGACATTACGCCTTATACAAGATCCAACGCAGTGGATCCAGCCAACCTTGACCCAAATTCTCTGAAACTATGAGCCAAAGTAAATCGTCTCCAGGTTTTTTCACCAGGCATTTTATCACCATGACAGAGAAACTGGCTAATGTGCAGACCCTCTGACCACTGAGTCTGTTCCCAGCCTCCAGGGGGGAGTTCCCAACCTAGCTTTCTCCCAAAGATCAAGACAGTGGTTGGGGACCCTAAGATCAGCGGCTCTTAGAGGAAGCCTGCTTTCTATCTCCTGAATGCCTCCTCTTGTTCCAAGCCCCACAACCCTGTTCTGTCAGGATAATGACTCCCCCATGGCTGTGTCTGCCTTCCCCAAGCATGCCCCTCCTTACAGACAGTTTGTAAGTAGTCGGCCCACAGATACATTGTAGAGTGTGACTAAGATGCATCCTCAAGCCCCCTAGGGCTGGAGCTAAAAGCTTAAGCTACCTGATAATGGTGGCTACATCTCCTCTCTCCTGTCCCTCTTCACCACAGAAAGGGCGACCCACCCCCATAACCCCAAGACAGCCGTCATGCTGAACAGGTTTTACACAGTTGTGAGAACAACACAGAACTGTCTGGGAGAGAAAACTTGAAACTGGCCACCTGGGTCTGGAAGGTTGCAGAGCACACTCACTTGATGCTGTCCATCCAGAGCTCACCTACCCAGTACAGGGGTCATGACCCTTACCTCCCTCCTCCCCTGCCCACCCACACAGAGAAAGAAAGCAGAGCTGCAACACCCCAGACCACATATTCTACAATCCTGCTCAGGCGGAGGCCTCAGACTAGGCGTTTTTCGGGGGGTGGGGGTGGGGGGAGGGAAATGCACGTTAGAATTCTTCTTAGGGTCAAAAATGTTACATAATTAGATTGGGGTCACTGGTTGAAAGGTCTGAAATCGAAAACTACTGAATTGAATCGTACACTTCAAATGAAAACACTTTAGGGCACAAGGTTAAGCTCAGTCTGGGTCTTCTTGAAGCCTGAGGAAAGGGAGCATGGGCTTTCCTCGCATCTGCTGCCACACAGATCAACAATCACACAGAATGCCACAAGAGCTGTGTCTGCTAGGAGGGAGATGCTGTCTCAAGGACAACTTTAAAGTACAGAAGAGCCAGCCTCAGCCAAAGCCAGGGAGAGCAGATTAGCCCTGCTAGAAGCAACAAAAACCTGTATCACTATGTGTCATCAAATGAAAGGCTGAGGTAACAAAAACCTGTATCACTATGTGTCTGTCAAATGAAAGACTGAGGCTCAAAAGCCCTCACAAAGTGAGGGGCTCGGCCAGCAGCCAGCTGCTTGCTCCCTCTGGGAGCCTTTTTAATGACATTGTACTTACCACTTAACTGTCATCCTACAGAGCAACCCACCCAGGTGGATGGTGTCTGGACTAGCTCTTGGAAACTTCTAAGGGCTTCTCTGGCTCTCCCTGAGGCTCAGAGCTTGAAGACAAATGGGCATAGAGGCCTTCGCCAACCCTTTTCAGAGAGCAGGAAATAAATGACTCAAATGTTCCTTCTGGCTCAGGCAATTGTTTAAATGAGCTTCTGCCTACAGCTGCCAAGGAAAGGGGTGGGGGCATCCTTCAGGCCTCTCCTGGCGAGCCCAGAGTGAACTACAGGGAGACATGTATGCGTGCCAAACTATTTTACCTAGGGTAGTCTGTTGCTGATCAGACTGCCAGAGGGAAACCAACTCTCAGCAAGGGCACAGAAACCCCAGTTCACTGAGGGGAGCAGGGATGTCTGCCCTCCCTGAGGTGTTTCTACAAGGGCTTGGAACTCCCCATGGTGTGCTGCCCAGTTCAGAGGCCTGCAAATGCCCCACAGGCTGGGGGTTGAGAGTCAGCAGCTTGGTTCCCTGGCTTGTTTAGAATAAGGGGGTACAGAGACTTAGAAACAACCTGGAGCAGGGCAGTCCTGGCTGACTGCTTTCCAGTGACTCTGGAATCTTGGCCTAGTGGCTGACCTTGTGGAGGCTTCCTGTCCAGTCTGGAACATGGAATCTTGTCAGTGCTGAGCAAGGCATTCCATAACACATTTGCCCTGAAGCCTGGTAGACACACATTCAGACAGATGGACAGACGGGGACACACATGCACACGCGCACACACACCGTGTCATCTCTCACACCACAGCAGCCAGCCCTGCCGCAGCCTTCCAGCCCTTTTCTCAAGCTATCACTCGACTTTCCAGAGGCACACTCCTCTCCTGGAGATGACAGAACACCACAGGTAGACGCTGCGTGCTCAAAGCCCATCTCCAAGTCCTCACACCCTTTCTACCAAGCTGGACCTCAGGGGCCTTACCTCCTCTGAATCTAAGGATGATCCCCACTCAGAGGCCTCTTGGGAAGAGCAGGTGAGATGCTGTATAGGTGAGCAATAGGCCTGTAGCGAGCTGTGGTGATGGGCCGGCTACCAGGAGGAGGATAGCACCCGTCTGCATCTACTCACACATCTATCCGTTATGACCCGACAGGCTCGCTCCTAGTCTGCTCATGTATCCTCACCAGAATGACAACCCAAGGGGGAGCCCAAGCCTGCTGCAGCCAGATAAGGGTCTGCACCTGGCCCAGAGCACTTGTTCACTACTTATGCTGGGCCAGTGGGGGAGGTGACAGCAATTCTGCTTGGAAGCATCGTTGGCCTCGTCCTCTGCCTCACAAAGCTGCTTGTCTTCACAGCCATGGAGGCAGAGGGGCAGCTGATCTCTGTCTCTGTCTGTCTCTGTCTCTCTCTCACCTCACCTCTCTCTGATTTTCAACAGTATCCTCCCTGCACTGCTGAGGCTGTAAGCTCAGTCCACCTTGCTGTGGTGTCAGGCATGCTGTCTGAGTCAGCTAATGTAGCAGCAGCCTTGGACTTTACAGATCTCTCTTATCCTCTTGGAAAATGGAGACAATGTCTCCCACAACACAAAATGCCTGGAGCCTAGAGAGAGACTCAGTGGAATACAATAAGCATCAATGGTCAGCAGCTGCAGTCAAGCACAGCCCTTAATTCAAGATGACTAATCACGATAAAATGTGCTCCATGTGTGCAAACTGAGTGTCTTATGTCAACATTTTAAAAGGTAAAAAATATTTATATTCATATTTGATAATTAACATAGTATATTAACATATATTCAGCACAAAATTGTTATGAATCAAGTTTCTCATTTTGTTTTGGACACAGGGTCTTACTGTGTAGCCATGGATAGCCTGGAACTCTGGTGACGAGGCTGGCCTCAGTCAGAGATCCACCTTTCTCTGCCTCTTGAGTGCTTAGATTAAAGGCATGTGCCACCAGACCTATTTTACACTTTCATATCAAATCTTTTTATAGGACATCATTTTTTAAAAGGCTAAATTAGTATGTCCCTACACTTAGAGTAAATCCAAATCTGGTCAGTGGTGATTGATTTCTCCATTGCTATGTGTAGTCAACAGGAACGCAACATCTCAGGTCTAGTTGAGATTGTGGGCTTCACTAGTGTGAGCCAAGAGGCCTGAGAGTGGTGGAAAGGGCCTATGCCTGAGCTTAAGTCATGAGCATTCGGGAGTCTGAGGCAAGCAGATAGGCTTAACTTCAGAGCCAACCTGGGCTACAAGAGGAGATGCTGTCTAAAATCAAAGTGCACAGCAACAACAACCCTAAGAACGGTCGGGGACAATCGACCATTTCTGCAGTTCTCCCCTGTTGGGGTTGAAAAAGGGGAAAACCAGGCAAATTAACAAGAAAATAAATGGTTTATTTTTTTTATATAGTGATAGTAGTATAGTTTTAATTCACACTTTGCCTTCCTTGAAAGAAGGCATATACTTAATTTGTGCAAGAGAACAACAACAACAGCAACAACAACAATAACAACGACACTTCACCCTGGTTTAGAAATGGAGCTGGAGCCAGGCTGGATGCCCTTTTAAGTCCAGCATTGGGAAGCAAAGGCAGGCTAGTTCAAGGCTAGTCTGGCCTACACGTCCAGCAGGACAGCAGGCTACATATCAGAGACCCTGCCTCAAACAAACAAACAAATGGAGCTGGTAGGAACTCAGAACTGAATAGGCATGACAGCATGAGGTCTGTGGATACCTTGGGACCCTGGGCCCTGAGCCTCACAGTAGAGCTCAGTGATGGGGGGCCCCTTAGGAATTCCTGGGTTCACCAAACTTTCAGAGCTGAGCATGAGGAGGGGGGATAAAAGATGGTGGCCACACCTCAACGAAAGAATCCCAGAACACAGATGGAAGCTGAGAACACAGGTCGGTGCACTGAAGGAGCAACTGGTCCCATCTCACCTTCTCAGCACACAACACAAACACCCGTGGCTCAATAATGGAACTCTGGAATGTAGTTTAAAAACAAAAACAAAAAGCAAGGTACTAGATGCTAGACATCTTTACAACCAAAGTGTCTGAAACGTCTCAGCAGAGGTTTGTGAGGTTCATCCTGCGAGAGATGGGGTTGGGGTTAGTAGCTGTGTGGTTCTTTCCAGCTGAGGACTCTCCATCACTTAAATGACATTTAGGGCAAGCCTAGAGATGCCACTTTTGCAGAAGGGAGGAAAGGGGAGCAGCAGAGAGTTTTGTGGGAATTACAAAAGGAAAATTCTAAGCCCAGACTCGCCATTTGATCTACAGGACATTACTCTATGCTTACTAGTTTGCTATACTAGACGAAGAACAAATGTGAGCTCTCAGCTGGAGAGACATGCTCAATTCAGAACATGTAATGCTCTTGTAGAGGACCAGGGTTTGTCTCCCAGAAGCCACACTGGGCAGCTCATAACTTCCTGTGGTTCTAACTCCAGGGGATCCTATATTCTCCTCTGGCCTCCTTGGGGCACCTGCATTCATTATACACATACTTATAAACATACAGACAATTTAAAATAAAAATATTTTTAAAAAGCAAATTGCAGGGCTGGAGAGTCGGCTCAGCAGTTAGGAAGACAGCAGCCATGTGGCAGCTCACTACTGTCTGCAACTCCAGCTTTGTGGATCTGATGCCCTCTTCTGACCTTCACAGGTACCAAGCACACATGTGGTGTACATTACACAGAAGATAACAGAATAAAGGTGAAAAATATTCTAAGATGGCAAATTGAAAAGCCTTGGAAGATTTTCGCCTTACACGCTAAGCAGAGATCAGGAAAGGCCAGGAACTAAAGGTCCTCACAGTCTACATAAACCCACCCTCCTGTTTCATCCCGTTTGCCAACAAGTTGGAAAAGAACATTCAGCAATAATGATCTGCTCTCATTCATCCTGGGTCTGAGCCTGAGACAAGGAACAGTCCTCAAAGCCCAGAGGGGCCCTGCCTGTCAATGGCATGTGTCTCCCACACTTCAGGTCTGAAGAAGCAACCTCAGTGCGACCAAAACTACCCGATACTTGCCAGAATAACCAAGTTTTATGAAACCAATGAGAAGAAACATCAATAGTATTCTTTTCTTAAGCCTTGGTGGGTTCAAAATCAAGTGAATATTTTATGTAAAGTGGCTTATTCTCTAGTGGTAAGTTATGGGACTTTAATTATTAATCTGGTGTAAGAGATAAAATCCAGTGCTCAATGACTTAAGATCTCTTCTGAGATATGAAGGAATTACATATATTCAAGGATTTAAGGAAGAAAAGCTAAGCATAGTATAGTTAATGCCTACAATCTCAGCACTCAGGAGGCAGAGACAGAAGGTGAGGTACTTAAGGCCCACCTGGACTACATAATATTTACAAGATTTCAGGTAATCAATTAGTCACCAGCTTAACCTACCGGTGACCAATGGTCTACAGATTCAACTCATCCTGACAAACCCAAAAGAATAAGAGAAATTTAGAGGCTTGAAATACTTCCACATGAACCACTGGCCGCCACTCACTCCACAGTCTAAAGATCTTTGCTGGCGTCCCACTTGGTCCAGCTCCCCTGCTCAGCCCTCACACCTGTCCTGTCAGGAACACACATGTCTTGTTTTGTATTGGTGGGCATGGGCTCCAGGGTAAACAGAAAAATCAAGGGGTATAAGAGACTCCAAGATGTAAAGACACAAAACAACTCCCCAAAACGAAACAAGATTCCATGGACTGTGACATCAATTCCAAGCAGTATCTAATGGGAAGCGGTTAGGGTCCATCCAGATGACATAGCCATCCTATTAAGATCCTCCGCTTCCTCATCCCGCAGAACTGGGTGCAGCAGAGAAGAGATGGTTCAGCATATACAACGGACCCTTTCTCTGCAGTGGTGCAGAGGTCCCTGGGGACCCCCTAAGTAATAAGAGAGTTTGACTCATCGCCGTCAATGTGTTCAGCTTGGCTGGGGCATGCGCAGCTCACAGCTTTGATCAGCTGGAAACCTCAGCTTGGTCTCGCTGTCATGTGTCCTTTCTGTTGCTCTCAAGAGGGAGGCCAGGTGCTGTGCTCCCCAGCAGCAAGTTGCATGCTTCCTGTCCTTGGCCATCTTCATGAGGAACTTCTCTGCTCTGAGAAAACCAGCAGGGCCTCGCCAAGTCCACCAAGCAGGAAGCTGCAAACAGTAGCACATGGTCAACTTTCCTCACCCTGCAGGCCAGCAACGCTGCCTGGCACCTATAAACAACATAGAAGAGTGATGTACTCCACCATGACCAGCCCAGACAAGCCTGGGTCCAGGGATAGCCCAGGAGCTATCATGTCACTTAAGGGAAAATGTCAGTCACTGGGCGGGAAGTGAGGGGTGTGGGAGGCCTCCTCAGGGAAGGGCGGGTGTCCCATGTGTCCTGACCAGGTTAACACTCTGAAGGAAAAAGCAGGGAAGAGTTGCCCATGACCCCTTGGGGGCTTCTGTCTAAGGGAATTGTGGGACATGAAATTATACAGATACAACCTTGTAATTAAGTAGGGTGTGGCTTCTAATAGACTAACAGAACATTTAAAGGTGAGCATAGAGATGGGAGTCATAAATTACCCACCAACACAGAAAGAACTGCAGGCAGCGATTTGAAAATTAAGACGCGAGAACTGCAGCCAGGGTGACGATGTTAGACATTTTAACATGCCTAAAATTTAAAACCCCTCAAGGTCTTTCCATCTTCTACTTTAAACTTGGTAGACAATCTGGTGTCTGTTGTATTTCTGGGGACTGGGCCTGATCACTGCTAAGGGATGGCAGGTCCCTGTCAGTGAAAGGCTCTTTCAGAAGTGACGACCACCCTTTGGTTAGACCCTCTCTTTCCTCCCTTCATCTCTGTCTACCCACCCACTACCCCAGTTCTCTAACGCAAACTCGGCACACAGACACTCAACATTGGTGTCTCTGTATTTCTACCATGTCTGAGATGCTGAATATATGAAACACACACATCACCTTCCAGTGAAAACCTATACAGGTGATGCTGACACACAGGTAATTTGTACCACTCTGTTCTTTAGTACAAGAATGAACTAGGCATGAGAATGTAAAAATAATAAACTTAAAATCTCAGCAATGAGTTCAGATCTGTTCAGCCTTAGTTTCCCTACCTGGGAGTGACCACAACTCACAGTGTGCATGAGGCTTACAGTGAACATCTGAAGCCATGTGCTTGGCCTATAATGGAGCACCAACACATACATGGCTATTCTCTAGCCAGATGAGCTCCTGGAGCAGCAATCTCTGCCTCAGTAGCAGTGGGCAGGCTACTGAACCTCTGCCTGAAGGAATAAAATCAATCACTTCTATTTAACTCGCAGGGCTGTAGCTGGAACTGGTGTCTTAGGAACCATGCACACTTATGGAGAGCTGCCATCACTGCCATAGGACTGCTTTTGTGAACGCTGTCGTGGTCCAGGTTTCAAAAGACCATACCTAGAAATGCCTACGTGTGGAGATAGGGAGCTTGCGTGGCTCTTGTCTAGTTTGGGATCCCAGGTGCTGAGTGGTTTCTGTCACCTGTTCTCTTTGGTAAAGAATGAGGAAGAGGGAAGCCTTCTTTGCCTCCACAAGCTCCCCTAAAAAGGGGCCATTCCTTTATCTGAAGTAACTCTGCTGTTCTTCCCAGCATCCGATCAAGGTCACACATGTTCCCTCACATCCCTGGGCAAGCACACAGATACAGCAACCCATGAGCAAGGCTGCACAGAGCTCTGCTGTGGGACGATTTCATTTCAAACACTTCTCACTAATCCTCCTTAATCACCAGGAGTGGACCAGGGCTGTGCAGGCCCTCGGCCAGTTGCTCTCCCGCAGCCTAGGAACAATGCCTGGTATAATAACCTCGCATGCATCCCTTTGACAGAGAGACTTCCTGAAGCCCAAGGAGCTTAGTGAATGGTAAAATGAACCTTGAGGAGCCAAGGGGTGAACTTTGATGTTGCTTTCAGACAGGAGGCTCTCATTTGGGGTCTGGAATCTTAACAGCATTACAACTATTTAAGATGGAGCTTGGCTGAGTTGTCTGCAGACCTTGTAACCCCCATCATTCCTGAAATGAACACACTTCACCAGATGGAGGCATAACCCTTAGGCTGCAGAGCACACGTGGCCAAAAACACCCATTCCAAGCATCTCCTCCAGTTATTTCAGTGTCTCTTCCTTCCCTGTGGGGATCAAAGCCTGCCTCACCTTACATCTGTTATTGTGGCTGCCTGGTTAATTCCTACTGAACTCAACAGACTGTAGTTTTCCTTAGATGCACACCCAGCACACAGTGTGTGTGTGTGTGCGTGTAAGTATTCCAGCTTCTTGGTTTTCACTCCCTCACTAGAATGTAGTGACCCAATGTCTCATTCCCTGAAGGGTCTTATGTAGTTAAACTCGATATGTAAGTGAGAATGCACTACACCCAGTTTGATGCAGTACTGGGGTAAAACCTATGGTTTTACATGACCTTAGGCAAGCACCCTATCAACTGAGCTCCAGCCCTGGATAATGTCTTTTAAAATGAGATGCCAACATTTAATTCAAACAGGAAACTGACATGTTTCATTCACTGTAGTCCTAAAGGGATTTAAAGAATATTTGGATATTTTTCTCTTGGCTCCTAAATTCATTTCCTGTCTGCCAGCACTTGAGCAGTCTCCAAGAAGGATCAGAGGGATAGGATGTCTTGATTCAAAGATAACTAAAAACAGTTTTGTTTGTTTGTTTTTTATTTTCTAGATCTAAATATCACAGGCTGGTCTCAAAATTACAATCCTCCTGCCTCAGCCTCCTCAGGACTGGAGTGTGTGTGTGTGTGTGTGTGTGTGTGTGTGTGTGTATACATAACCTCACACCCCAGCTCTTTACAGTTATTTTCTAAAGATCCTTGGTGATCAAATCTGAGGATTGTCATGGTTGGCCACCCATGGATGGCAGGCCCAGTGAACAGAAGGTAGAGAGTTGTCATGGAATCCTCAGAAGGAAGCATATGCACTGTGGTCATTCCCCAAGGCCTTACACCTGTATCATCCCAAAGGGGATTGAAACTCTGGGATCTATAAACTCTCCAGAGAGACGGTACCACAAATAACTGTCCTCAGCAGGCACACTGCTCACAGGTGAGTTCTCTTGCATGTGTTCAACCTCCTTTGCTAAAGGTTTTAATAGAGTGAATCAGTGTAAACTACAAAACTGTGTTAATTTAAAAATGAATTATATATAAATCTAAATAATTACTGAGCTCTGAATAGACTTTTGATCACAAAAAAAAAACAAGACGAATGGCTACATGACACAGTTGCTTTTAATTACGACTGAATGCTGACGTATTGGGTAAGTAGGTCGATAACTACTCTTAGGTACGGTCCTTGGAAGGCTGAGTCAGCAGCAAGCACGTGATGCTGGATTCACAAAGGTGAGGGAGCTGGGAGCAGTGGGAGGGATACGCCTATACATCTGCCTATCACTGAGCCACTTTCAAAGCCACGCCCAGGGTGCCTGGGAGCTGTGAAGGACTTGAGCTGAGCTGAGCTTATCCTTATGATATGATATCCTTAGGATAACATGCTCTCTACTCACTTCCCAGATCCTTGGACTAGTGGTTCTCCTCTCAGTGGGAGATGCCAGTGCCTGTGTGCTGGGGCGCATGTGTGAGTGCCTGTGTGCTGGGGC
>JADRCH010000086.1:2451855-2483640 GCA_019843965.1 Rhynchomys soricoides
ACATGTGTGAGTGTGAGTGCCTGTGTGCTGGGGCACATGAGTGAGTGTCTGTGTGCTGGGGCACATGTGTGAGTGCATGTGTGCAGGGACACATGTGTGAGTGCCTGTGTGCTGGGGCGCATGTTTGAATGTCAGGGAGCAATTTGTGAGAGTTGGATTAACTCAGATGGTTGGGTTTAGAGGCAGGCACCCCTACCCACCGAGCTGCCTTGCTAGCCCAGACACCCTCCTCTAGATCACCTAATTTGATCAGTTAAGATGCTCCTCTCCCAGGAAGGCCTTCGAGCCAAGTCAGGCATGGCCCTGACCATGCTCAAGGGAGAGTTGAGGGCCAGCAGCTGCTGCCATGTGCGGTCACAGACCCAACAAAGACTCACAGTTGGTCAGTGTTTTCAAAGGAGGATGGAAATCTAGATTTGTAGTAGGAAATCACCTAATTTCTAAATGCTAGTGACTAATTTAAAAATCATCCAAAACATAAGAAAGAAAAAACTGTATAGGAAAATGCAATAGGGCTAAAACATAAAACAAAACAAAACAAAACCAAACCAAACCAAACACAGAACCTCAAGGCCTGCAAGCCCCGCTCTTCATGATTTCTGGTTAGTTTAAATTCTCAGGAGACAAAGACCAACCACCCCTATCTGAAACCCGAGAGCTGCCCTAGCCATGTGGTGGCACCTGAGCTCTTACAGTGTGTGGATCAACCACCTTGGTGAGAGACAGATGTTGGAATTACAGCTTGACACACCCTTCTGGTTGCTCACTTTGTGGCTGGAGAATTCTTTGAGGCAAAAAACCATCCCTAACATCAAAAGTTCTAGAAACCCAAAGCCAAGGGTTCTTTTTGCAACAGACACATATGCTTCCTCTATTTGGGTCCAAATGCCCTCTCTTTCCATTCTGTTCAGGGCATAGCCTCAATTCCACAGGACGTGAAGCAGTCTGGAGACAGAGTCCCTTCCAGACAGCCACCTCTTTACCAGTCTGCCTAATATTTCCTCACCTCAGAGAGCCATCCTGCTCGGATTTCCCATGCTCAATCCAACACCTGGATTTCTTTGGTTCATTTTGAAATTCCATATAAAATCTGAAAGTATGTTTGTAAGAAAGGAAAATACTGTCGAGAATTTAACCTAGCACCATGGAGGTGGAAAGAGAAACACTTCAGCTAGCTACCCTGTCTCCTGTGGGCCTTGACCTTGCACACTGACCTATACTGCTGACAGTCTTTGCTGGTGTTTGTCTGTTGGGCAAGGTTTGGACACACTGAGGCCTAGCCTTGAATTCTAGTAAGATTTCCTCATATCTGTAAGATCCAGTGGGAAATCACTTAAATGCCTCAGGACAGGACACAGACATTTGGGGCTGGTGAGATGATTCAACGGTAAAAGTCCCTGCTTCTAGGCCTAACAAACTGAGTTCAATCCCTGGGACTCACACGGGAGAAGGAGAGAACCAACTCCTGAAGTTGTTCTGACCACCACATAAATGCTGGGGCGTACACATTCATATGGGCGGACACACACACACACACACACACGTGCATGCATCCATGCATACTACGTACAGAAGGCCCGTGTCCTCTTTGGACAGTTGTGAGGCTTCATTTTCTGTCACTCTGTCTCAGGACCAAGAGAGCAAGTATGGGGCTAGCTGTACGGCTTATTGCCCATTCTGAATCACTGATCACAGCATCCTATCTTCCCTGGGTGAGAAAGGCTGAGTGCTCTCCCACCCCAGCCACAGGTCTGGCATCCTGCCGCCGGCCAGCAACAGTTCCAAGGTTTGCCTTCTGAGCACTGCCACCCTCTCCCCCCTCCTCTCTTCACATCCACTGGACTTTCCAACGACGACTACCCTATGTTCCCACAATGACTTCCTGCCTCTGCTTTCCCTTGAATGCCCTTGAGGAGTAGATAATACCCCATACCACTTTAACAGCTTCCCAGGTGCTGCACAGAACACGCAGTATAATCTTTTGTTTATGTTTTATTCTGAGACAGGGTCTCACTAGGTAGTTGTCCTGGAGCCCACTATGTGACCCAGGCTGGCCTCAAACTTGCAGAGATCCACCTGCCTCTGTCTCCCACGTGCTGGGATTAAAGGCGTGTACCCTAACTCCTGGCAACACTCAGTAAATATTTTTAAAGATGATTTTATTTTTCAACATAATATTTTATTGGTCCTTTGTGAATTTCACATCATGCACCCCTCACACTCATTTCCCAGTCATTCCACGCTCACCCCACCCTTATGACCTCCCTCTCAAAAGAAAACAAAAAATTAAAAAAAAGTCCAATTTGTGTTACCTACCTCCTCCCTGAAGCATGGTAAAACTCTCAGGGGCTGCTCCTTAAACAGAACTGAGCCCTTTCCCTCCAGTTACCCCTGCCAGAAGCCATCCGTTGTGAGGAGCTGACTTCTGTACTCTTACCACACGTCTTAAGATTTCTCTCTGATAGCTTCCATTTAGGCTGCTAACTTTTGGGGGTGGGGGAGAGGGGTTGTCATAGATGCCTTCCATGTCTCTCTTTCTCAACTATGCCTCACAATCATCAATATCACTGCAAAAGTAGATTCCTTGTTCTTTATAGTCAGTGGCCTTCCACATGGTTTCCGGTGACAGCACAGACCACAAACATGGCCCCCAGCTTTCAGTAGGCCCAAGGACCCAGGCAAGGTCCTTGGAGGCATCCCAGACCACAGACATCACCATGGCCCCAGATGGTAATGCAGGCCACCCACATTAACATGGTCTCCAGCAGTAGCACATCGACATGGCTTCAACAGAATCATAGCTACAGTATTAAAAATCTAACTATCCCTACACAGCTCAGGGAACATTACGGATGAAGGGGCGGACGGAACAGGAGGGTGGAGGACAGGAGGAGCACTCTGGACACATGAACTGGCTTAGCTATGCAGAGCTGACAAGATCAGCCAACCAAACCAACACGAGCTGTCAACACTCCAGCAGGTGGCACATTTAACTCACTAGGTTATCAGCAAGGGGTAGGGACAGAGAGAACAGGAAGCACTAGGGGAACCCCAAAGCTAGTGGGTCCAGATCCAGATCCATCGCAGGGTGGTGTGAGTTGAGGGTGGATATGATCCAGATCCAGTGTACCCATGGGTGAAATTGTGGAAGGACAAGTAAACCACAGTTGGAAAAGCTACACTAATGAAGTTTTTACCCTACGCAACCCATGGGCATTCTGAGTCTGCCATGTCGGCCCCTAAGCCGGCATTAGTGCTGCCTCATCCCAGGAACTGTTTCCTCTGCTGCCTGACCATCATCAAGCTCTTCACAGTTGATAGTTGGTATGGTGTGAATAAGTGGCCATGTGTTAAAAACGTGGTCTGTGGCACTGGTGGGAAGGGCAGAACCTTCAAGAGGCAGGGTCTAGTTAAATAAAATGGGGCTGCTGGAGATGGGGCCCTGGCCCTCTCTCGTTCTTTGCTTATAGGCTGTACCATGGAGTCCACTTCTTACTCTAGCGTGTGTTCTCTGTCATAGTTTGCCTCATTCAGGCCCAAAGGCAAGGACATGTCTGAAACGGAGCCAAAGCAAACCTCTCTTCCTGCTAATGGACCTTCTCCAGGCTCCTTAACAGTAACACAAGGCTGAGTAACCCATCTCTGTGGTAGAAAGAGAAACATTTAAGCCAGTTTCCTGTAAGTCTCCCTTATGGGCGTTGATGCGGTACACTGTGCTGTGGGCAAGTCCTGACAGTGTTCAAGTCAGTACTAGGCTATAGGGATTTGGACGCATGGAAGCCTGCGTTTGAACTCTGGTACAATCCCCCATAGCTTTACAATCCCGGAGGGGGAAAATCACTTAAATGCCTCAGAACCCCTGTGTCTTAATGTTTAAAACACATTTAACTAGGAGGATTATGCAAGTGAGATGTATTAAAGCAAAAATGTCAGATACAGTTGCCCCTCTGCAGATGGTTAGATTATATGTGTGTGCATGTGCAAGTATGTGTACATGCACTTCTGTACACATGCATCTAGAGGCCAGAGGACAACCCTGGGTGTCAAAGTTCCTCAGAATGCCATCTGTCTCATTTTCTGTGGTAGTTTGAATGAGATTGGCCTCTATAGTCTCAAAGATTTAAATACCTGGTCACCGTAAGTGGCACTATTTGAAAAGACTGGGAGGTGTGGCCTTATTGTGCCACTAGGAGTGGGTTTTAAGGTTTCAAAAGGCACATTCCAAGCCTAGAGACTCTCTTCCTGCTGTCTTTGGACCCAGATGGAGAACTCTCAGCTTCTTCTCCAGTACCATGTCTGCCTGCCAGCCGCCATGTTCCCTGCTATGCTGATAATATACAGATATCTGAAATTGTAAGCCAGCCCCAATGAAATGCTTTCCCTTATAAGAATTGCTGCGGTCATGGTGTCTCTTCATAACAACAGAACACTGACTAAGATACTTTCTGGAAGTATCTCTCACTGAACTGACGTTCGCTCAGTAGGCTAGCCGACCTGGCCCGCAAGCCCCACGGGGTCATCTGTTTCCACCTTCCCAGGACTAAAATGACCACACCACTGCACCACTGCACTGTGCTTTTTTAGCTTTGGTTTTACGAATTGAACTCAGGTCCTCCTTAAGTACTTTACAGACTGAGCCATCTCCTCGGTTCTCTAAGCAGTTATTTTAAAAAGGAGAGGAAAATAGGGATAGTGAGTGGCGCACACCTTTGATCCCAGCACTGGGAGGCAGGAGCAGGTGGATCGCTGTGAGTTCGAGGCCAGCCTGGCCTACTCATTAGCTCAGGACAGCCAGAGCCACATAGCGAGGCCCTGTCTCCAGCAACAGCAGCAACAACAACAAATTATTAGTAAATGAAAGTAAAATAACATAAAACAAAAAGGAGAAGGAAGGAGGAAGAGTGTTTCCCTATTTTTTTATTTATTTTTTTATCTTTCTTCTGCTATTCTTCTCCAGACAGGAAATGTCGCTCCGAGAGAGTACATGGATTCCTTATTCTGAGTGCTGTGAGTAAAAGCTGTTCACTGCTGTCTGTCTGGGAAGACTTAGGCAAGGGCTTACCTACAGTCAGGGGAATGATTGTCTGTGGACACCACAGAAGTAGCAAGGACAGCTTCTGACACACACCAGGTCTGTGGGAAATACCCAAGTACTGAAGGAAGCCCTTCTATCCCAAAGCACACAGGATGCTAGCTCATCCCCTGACTCTCCATCATGGACTCCACAGGGCTGACAGGGCTGCCCCTCACAGTTAGCCCATAGGAACTGCCTACTGTTGCTCAAATGTACCACCTGTTTCCGTAGTGGACAGAACCCCAGGGGATCAGCCACAGGAGTGAACCAGCACCAGCGCTGGCCACACCTGCTAGCACAGTGGTCCCGAGTCAAACACACAACAACTAGCAGGGTCACTTGGGACACAAATGCACAAACAGAACAAAACCAGCTAGGTGGCCAGGACAGATCAGCCATGAGGATTACTCTGGTCCTAAGAACAAGAAAATACAAAACCCAAACAATCTTATCCTTAGACCCAGGCTAAGTCATATGAGGATGATTTACAGAAATGCAGGAGGGTGGGATCGGGTTACATGGACCACTGCGGCACTTTCCGTAAGACACCATCTGTAAGGACTTCTGGGGCAGCCAATCCTTCCCTCCCTTGACACCGAGGGACCAACAGTGGCTTAGCAACCGTGGCAATTCAAAGGTACGGTGGTGACGTGTGACCTGGGTATTGGTTAGAGTTTATACCGAATGTGTAAGAACAGGCTGTGTAAGCATATGGCATTGTGTGGAACACTCTATTGTATGAGTCGTGTAAGGGTGACAGGAGTGCTCTTCTACATGTCAATTCACACACTGATAACTGTTGAAAGATAAAGAAGGGGGCACACTTGCTCATGCTACAAACCCAGCAGCTGAGACACTGAGGCAGGAGGTATAGTGTGCAGGTGTGCTCGCCTAGGACACATGAAACACTGTGTTTAAGCCCTAGTGCAGCAAGCAACCAACCAACGACAGGGAAGGCATCACCAGTGTGGAAATGTCCTGAGGATGGACATATCTGCCCATCACACACCCCTGCTTCATTTGAGCAAACTCACTCTCCTGATGGATTGTGTCTTGTCTCTCTAGAGAACTTACCATCCCACAGTTGCTCTGGTCAGGGTCATATCAAACAGCAACAGTGACACGCCAGCTGTGGTGACCTGCAGAAACAACAAATGCCTTAGAGCAGCAGGAGTCTAAGCCTCCCAGTTCAGCCTATTAGTCAGTGCTCTGCATTTAGCGTGGCCCTGAACAAAAAGCACAGTGTAGAAAATGCTATGTCCTGTGACCTGTTGGAACCCATAAAGAAGCATTTAATTTCTAAGCTGCTCAAAAGAGAGGTGTAGTGCCAAAGTCACCCCATCTGCCCAAATAAGAGATTCTACCAACAAGAGTGTGCTCATCTTATGTCAGTGCACAGAAGCCACCCCCAGTGCAGGACGGCCTGTGCCCAGGTCTTCAGGGTAAACACTTCTCTGTCCATACAGCTTTGTCTCTCTTGCCTCTTCTAAAACCCTAGTCTTTCTAGATTGTGACACACATTCCAAGAAGCCAAGTGTTTCCTGGGAGAAAGAGAGCAGTTGAATCAGTAATTTATCTGAATCAAAGAAGCAGAAGTTAGCCCTAAGCCAAGGTAGAGGGAAGAGGTTAGCCCTACACCTTCTAGAGCTAGAAATCCCAGAAAAGACTCTTAGGAATGGCAGCCATGGGGTCTAGACTCCAGAACCAGCCTCAGAACTGAGCTATCTTGCAGGGCAGATGTCTGATTTTGGAAATGAGGAATGCTACCCCCACCCATGTTTCTCGCCGCCTCATTTCCAGATAGAGGACTGAGCTGATGATGGTAAGGCTAACCCTAACAAGGGCCCCAGACCTGGAGCTCCTGAATTCAGCTGCCTTTAAGGACCACTGCCCTAGCATGACTTCCATTTCTACCTCCCATGAGTATTTCATTCGCACTTTCCCCAAATGTACTGCATGAAGGTTTCCCCATTTTCCTGCTCGGAGAATTGCTATGTTACCCTGTGTGTCTGCTCACCCTTTCCTTCTATTCTCACTTCAATGGCCATTTTCTCCTGTTCATCTGTTTTCATTACAAATGTGGAACAAAGCTAGCTATCCTGACAGTCCCTCTTCTCTTTCAAAACATTTGTTGTTTCCTGGCACAGTACCAACAGGGACATGCTTCTTGGAAGTGGCAGGAGGGGAAGTTTGCAACCCACATGGCTGTCAGCTGTACTGTCTACTGTCTGCCTTATGCGCTCCATTGTGACTGTGGGGGACCCACCTTACACCGTACACCTTTTCTCTTTCTCTGTCACTGCTATATCTCATTTTCCTTTAAATATTTTTACATTTATTTATTGAGTGTGTATGTGACACCATGTCTGTACAGAATCTGGTTCTCTCCTTCTGCCATGTGGGCTCTGGGGACTGAACTCAGGTAGTCAGGTGTAGCAGGGAGTGGCTTTACGTTCTGAGCCATCTCTTGGGTTCTCCTTTGTCCTTCTCCACCAGGTCTTAGAGGCCTCCTCTGCCCACTTCCTGCCTAGTCTCTGACTGCCTTTATCGTGAGACTTAGTCCTGCCTAAGAAAAGGGAGGTGACCCTTGTTGGGAATATTCTCACCCAGGCCTGTATGTCTGCACCTCCAGAAGATTCTGGAACTTGAGAGGAATCCTGTCTGCCAGGAGTCAGGCAGCTGGCCTCATTGTGCCTGCGAACAGTGTCTTTTGCCAAGAAAAACATGTCTTAAAGTTTTCAAACCAGTCCTTACTTGCAAATCAGTTGGGTCACAGCCACGTTGGTGCCTCTGCCTCTGCTCTTTCCTGGAAATGTTTGTGCAACCTCCCACCTTCCTCCTGAGCAGGTTTCAAGCTCTTCCAAAGTTTTCTCTTTTAATAAGCAAGACTGCTGATGGCTGTGACACTCACTGACATGTTATATAAATCAGTGTGTCTTGTTTCTGTCAAAAATGCACACTGGCGTGCTTGCCTGGCAGGGCTACTGTGGAGCGAAGCAGGATGCTTTCCCACCTACTCTATAAGAATTGTCATGGTGTTTAGCTTTAATTCTTGCTTTTCCTTCCATTACTAGAGCAGTAGCAAACTCTCAGTAAGGTGAATGCTGGGCAGCCAGGCCTGCTCTCTCAGTGAATGGCTCCCAAATGCTGACCTCTCCATGTCTGAGGGTCAAATTCATGTCTGCTTAAAGTGGTAGTTTTCTGTACAGCACAGCCCCTCAGGACCACTAGGAATACTCCTGAGTGCCAATGCTGAGCCTGTAGCAAAGGACCACTCCACTCATAACCTTACCTATGAGGAAGCCAGAGGCAGAGTGTTCCAGGCTGGACTATAACATGGCTCATATATAGTCATGCAGGGGGCAAGACCTAAGCAGTAGAGCCCTCCCTTGGCTAACAGGTGAGGGCTGTGATTCAGAGGCTGTGACTTGCCCCAGGGACCACTGGCCTGTGGAAGTGAGAGTGAACCAAAGCTTTGTCTCCTAGCTCAACCTTCTTTATGGCCAGGAACTCAAGAAAGGGCCTCATATGCCACATGTGGCTTTAAAAAGCCAATGGAAGGGCCGGGGAGATCTCTAAATTAGTAAACCACTTGCCTCACAAGTGTAGGGATCTCCATGAAGTCTCTAGAATCCATGTAAAAAGATGGCATGGTGGCAGATGCTTATAAACCCAGTGGTCTTAAGATAGGAGGCAGAGAGAGGCGGGTCCCTGGAGCTCACAGGCCAGCCTGCCTAGTCTACTTGATAACTTCCAGGCCAATAAGAGATTGTATCTCAAACAAATGGTAGAAAGGCACTTGAGAAATGACATCTGAGGTTGTGCTCAGACCTATACACCCATGACACAAACATACAATACACATGAACACTCACATTCACATATACCTCATATTTTCACATACCCACGTTCACAGTGGCATCTTTCACAACAGAGAGTTAGGAGCAACCAAAATGTCTACTGAGAGAGGAGCAGGTAAAGAAACTGACTCACAATAAAGGCATCATTCAGCTTTTAAAAAGAGGAAATTCTGAAACTTAATTCAGCATGGATTTAGGACAAGTGAAATCAGATCCCATATATGTAAGGTATCTAGTCACAAAACTCATGGAGGGAGAAAGGAGCTGCCATGGCCTGGAGGAGCCCAGAAAGGAGAGTTATTGGTGAATGGGTGCAGAGTTTCAGTTTAGAAAGATCTGTTGAGGGAGACAGCAGTAAGGGCTACACAATGGTATAAATCCACTTACTGTTACTGGACTGTCCATTTGTGGTGGTTTGAATAATGATGGCCCATGCAGACTTCTATTATTAAATGCTCGGTCACCAGAGAGTAACCAGAGAATAGCAGCATTTGAAAGGATTGGAAGGATTAGGAGGTGCTGGAAGAAGTGTGTTACTGGGGGTTTCAAAATTACAAGGTTTCAAAATCCCATGCCAAGCTCAGAGCCTCTTTCTTTGCCTGTGGATCAGGACATAACCCTCAGCCACTGCTCCAGTGCTGTGGGTAGTGCCATGTTCCCCTTCATGATGATAACAAGCTAACCTCCTGAAATTGTAAGCAAGTCCACAAGTAAATATTTTCTTTCATAGGAGTTGTCTTGGTCTTGGTGTCTCTTCACAGCATTAGAACAGTGACTAGGACACCACTCAAGAAAGGCTACGGTCCTGGAGACATGGCTCAGCAGTAAAAGTGTTTACTGTGAGGAGCAGAGTTCAGAAACCCATGTCATTGCCAGGAGGGCATGTCATCCTGCCTGAGACAGGATCCCCAGAACAAGCTGGCTACTGAGACTAGCCTCAGGTTGACCCAGAGACTTTGCCTCCATAATGAACTGGAGAAGGGACAGAGGGTGACTCCCAGCATCAACCTTGAGTCTCTACATGCTCAGGTACACAGGAAGCAGGTGTGCATGCACACATTTGGAAATGTGCATATACATATACACATGAATAGTGGAAAGAGAAAGAAAGGCTAAGACAAATCTTATGTTTATCAGAGAGTCAGACAGAGAATCCATTTAGTTCCTGATTCCTCAATGCCAACTGATCACAGAGCAGTCATGCAACCAGGAACAGAGCAAGCACACACTCCCTGGCCAGGAATACCCCTAGTGTTACCTAAGCAGCAGTTGTGGGAAGTCACTGATTCTGATGCTTAGTTGTACCAGGGGTTTCTTGACTGTGTTAATCTATTTTTTTTTTTGCTTGTTTGTTTGTTTCCTGCTATAACAGGATGCTGTAGCCTGTAATACTTACAAAGCAATGGGTATGGTGGCACATGCCTCAGCACGTGGGAGGTGAAGGTGAGTAAACAGGTTGAGGTCAACCTAGGATATATGGCAAGACCCCTGTTTTGTTTTGCTTTTTTTTTTGAAAAACAAAAACAGAAACATTCGTTTGTGTTCAGGGTGAGAGACATGCCACAATGCACATGTAGAAGCCAGAAGACAAACTGCAGGAGTTGGCTCTCTCCTTCCAATGTGAGGGTTTGGGGAATTGAATTCAGGTTATCAGGCTTAGCAGCAAGCATCTTTGCCAAGTTATGATGGTTAGTTTTGACTGTCATTTGATACAATGCCTAGATCAGGTTAGCCTGCGGGCATGTCTGTGAGATATTATGTTAAGGTGGGAAGACCTGCCCACCATGGAGAACATCATTCTCTGAGCAAGGAATTGTGGACTGTTTAGGAGTGACAAAACAAGCTGAGCACCAGCATGCATGTATTCATCCTTAGTTCTTGACTGTGGATGCAGTGTAGATATCTGAAGACAGCCATGCTATCTCACAGGATTATAACCTGCAATCATGAGCTAAAATAAATCCTTCCTCCTTTAGGTTGATTTTGTCAGAATATTTTATCACAGCAATAGGAAATGAAACTAAGATACCCACTGAGTTATTTCGTTATTTCAGAGGGTTCCCTATGACCCTGCTAGGAGCTGGCTTAGTGGATAAAGCACTCACTGGGCAAGTGTGAGGACCAGAGTGCCCATCCCCACAACCCAGGGAAAAGCCAGGAAATTTGATGACTACCTGTAATCCTAGCATTTGGTAGATAAAGATGGGGATCCTCAGGGCAGAATGGCTAGTTAGCCAAGCAAGCCAACTCTAGTTCTCTCCCTCTCTTTCCTTGCCCTGGATGCTAGGAAAGTGCAAGCCTCCCATAACTAGCTGAGCTGCCATGTGTGCCACATTGAGCAGTTAGTTGTTCCCCAGCTACGTGAAGCAACCCTTCCATCTGAGCACCCACAGTATGATTAGAGCCACGCTTACGATATTCCTGAGCTGAATGAGTCCCAGAGCGTACGTAAGGCCCAATGGCAGTAACCTCACTACAGGGTCTTCCAAGCTTTCAACACCTCCAATCACCTTTCATGCAATAATATTGCCCAGGTTTCAAGAAAGCACCTCAAATAAACTACACTTTGTCCTCCCAAAGTGTCAACAAAAGCATCTGCATTCTTTTAATAGCTCTTGAAATGGCTAAAGCTGCCGCTTGCAGAAGGCTTCCAGCGACTCCAGAATTCACCATCTAAAAGATGGAAGAAATGGCCATCAATACTAAGCACTGCCCTTGCCTTTAAAACACAGTGTTAGAGATACAGGTTTTTCCCAAAGGAGAAAGACTCTTGCCAGCTGTACATCTCTCTGGAAGACCTGAGTAACAAGCCCCATGCCTCTCCATAGGCACAGCCATGCCAACAGCAGGGACTCATTTCGACAAGCAGGGGCAGGCTTTGATTTTTTCTGCCTATGTCGATGGATATCACGACCTCTGTTATTTAAACAAACTTTGCTGTTTAAAGGAGATCAGGTCTGTTTTTCAATCTTTCATTTCAAACCTGAGACAAGGAGGTGGAGTGGGGAGTGGGGGTGGGGAGGGGAGGGGGAACTTGCTCAGGCAGTGAGGTACTTGAGGGAGAATCAGAGAGTCAGAGTACCTGTTTGTCTTTACTTAAATGCACATGACTCTTCCTGTGGTTGTTTTTGAGACAGGGTCTCACAATATAGCTCTGGCCTTCCTGGAACTCACTATGTAGATCAGACTGGCCTTGAACTTACAGAGATCTGCCTGCTTCTGCCTTGTGAGCTCTAATGTTAAAGGTGTGTGCCACTATGCCCAGCTGTCATGACTCTTTAGGAAAAAAGTAATGTGCATTGCCTGCTTCTGCCCCAGGCCCTGCCTCCCCTCCCCCTATGCTGTGGCTGTAGTTTTTTCAGACAGTTTCTGAGCCTCAAGTCCCTGCAGGGACCATTTCAGAGGCCTGCCCACATGATTCCTGCTCACCTCTCAAGAGTCCATCCCTAGAAAGCCTTTCCTGAACCTAGCCCCATGCATATATCTGATTGTGTCAGGCATTTCTTCTCTGGTTTTCCATGGTCCCTTGAGACCACACATGCCAAACTGTACTCAAACATATGGTCTGGTCTCCCTAAGCAGGGTGTGTGCTATTCGGCTGTGTGTGCTCAGAGATCTTAGTGGGATGAGTTTTGTGTGACTGCACTAGGCCATCAGAGCTGGGAGCAGTCTGGGAGGCCACAGCACTGGTCACTTTTACACGAGGAAATACTTGGAATGGAGGCTTACTAAGATACCCTCTGCCTGGCTGCTACTTACCTCCACCATCGGGTAGGCAAGCCTCCATAGAAAAGGACTGAGATCACCCTGGTGCCAAGTCAAACAAGGCAGGACAGGTCCTAATAGTTCTAATGGAATCCTGGACCAACTGACTGTGGCTTGGGAAATGGGGGAACGTAAGAATGCAGAATCCTACTGTCATGGTTGAAAGACAGGAGGGGGTATTTCTTAAAGGAAGGCAGAGTTCTGACAGACAGAAAGACAGACAGGGCAAGAGGTATCTATCTGTTCTTTTCATGTGTATATGATTATGCATGCTTGTAAGCATATGTGTAAGGGATATCTGTGTGTGTGTTTGTGTGTATGTACAGGTCAGAGACTGATGTAATGAATTTTCCTCAACCACTCTTTCACCTTATTCTTTGAGGCAGAGTCTCTCAATCAAGCGGAACTCACCAGGATAGCCAGTTGCTAGACAGTCTGTTCTTGGGATCCCTGTCTCTGCCTTCTGAGGCTAGAATTACGGGTGAGCTGCCACAGCATAGGTGGGGATTGAACTCTGTCTTCTTGCTGTGTGGCAAGTGCTTTAATGTCAGAGCCACTTCCCCAGCCGCAGAGTGTAGTTCCAGACAAGATGCTCCAGGATCACCTGGGTGCTTGCAGGAGCTGTAGTGGCTCAGACTTCAGCCCATACCTATACAGCGGCAGAGTCCTGGAGCTAATGTCAGGGACAGCTGTTCTGCACCTGCAGTGCCAGCAGCAGGTATAAGACCCACTTCCTCCAGCTGCCCTGCCACGCCTCCAGGGACCAGATGAGTGTTCACACAGCAGTGGAGCAAGTGGGTCTTGCACTTCTCCAGGGCTACAGAACTTAGAGGTCTATGGCAGACAGTCCTGGAATCTACACTGCTAACTTACACAGAGATGCCTCAAAACCTAGTCTTATTTTTAATCTAGGAAATCTAATATGATGTTAATAACTTGCCAGATGATGGTGGTGCACACCTTTAATCTCAGTACTTGGGAGGCAGAAGCAGGCAGATCTGCTAATCTACAGAGTGAATTTCTGGACAGCCAGGGCTACACAGAGAAATCCTGTCTCAAAAAACCAAAACCAAACCAAAATCAAAACAAAAACAAACTGAAGAGGAGGCTTTTTGTCCCCTCCTAAGACCTAAGGAGTTCTTCTGTGTTCCCCAGATGAAAACCATGCGAAGACTAAGAACTTTATTTGACATTCTTTAAATATTTAAACAGCTCTTATTATTCACCCTGCGATTTATTACCATGACCAGTGTAATTATTAATGAGAAACAACTCTTGCTAACCTTCAGACATGACTATTAATAGTATTTGATATTGCTCATTAAAATATATGGACTGATCTTTCTGCCAACCTTATACGCATGATGGTGCTGAGAACAAAGGGTTAAATCTGCACTAAGGAGACAGTTGCTGTGCGGAGAACCTGTGCACACACCTAGCTTGTGAGAGAAGCAGTAGGAGAACAGAATCAGGGAAAGGTTGAGGTAAGGAAGAGAAGAGAGTAACCAATATACAGAAGATACAAACTGTCCAGATAATTAGCATCCTTGGAGCATATACTCCATCTCAATGGGCAAGCACCCTGATCAGAACACAGCATCTCCTGATCCTAGGTCAAACTCCCTCTTCTTGAAGCAAGCTGACCCCCCACAGTGGCTTTGCTTAACCCTAACAATGTCTTGACAGTTTTCAACCTTTGCCATATATGCAGAATCTTATGGGAATCAAAAAAAATAAAAATAAAAAAGCAAATAAAATCTCAGTATACCCTGTTGTATTCAATCAGGACCTTTTAGGATGCAGGTACGATGAACTTCAGATAGCCTCCTCATGACAAGATAGGGTTGTATCCCTGATTATTGATATATTACTAATTTGGGTGTTGCTATATTAGTAACTTGAGTAAACATATCCATTCAGTCATCAGCATCACAGAACCACTTTATTACACAGATGGCTAAGCCATAACTTAGTAAAACAAGATCTCATTAGTTCTGTCCGTCATCACCGTGGGCTCATCTACTACACCCTTTATGGTCTCACCTGTGCTGTAAGAAAGTTCTGATTTCCTCATTATTATCCAGCATTCTCTCATGGGCTTATGGGTCATTCATTCACCTTCCTTGGTGTGATGGTTTGCATATGCCTGGCCCAGGGAGTGGCACTATTAGAAGGTGTGGCTTTGCTGGAGTAGGTGTGTCACTGTGGGCATGGGCTTTAAGACCCCCATCCTAGCTGCCTGGAAGCCAGTATTCTGCTAGCAGCCTTCAGATGAAGATATAGACCTCTCAGCATCTCTTGCACCATGCCTGCCTGGATGCTGCCATGTTCCAACCTTGATGATGCTGGACTGAACCTCTGAACCTGTAAGCCAGCACCAATTAAATGTTGTCCTTATAAGACTTGCATTGGTCACGGTGTCTGTTCACAGCAGTAAAACCCTAGCTAAGACACTTAGATCTGCCTGTATAGACTCTTGGCCCATTTTAAAGACTGCAGTTACCTTTCATTATTGAGGTATAAGAGTTACATATCCTAGATTTTAAATTTTTAATTGTGTGTATATGTGTTTATGTTGGGGGTGGGGGTGGGGGTTGTATAGGAGTTTAGAACTACAGAGCCAGCAGAGAGCATCAGATTCTTTGGAGCAGGAGCAGCAGACATTTGTGAGTCACCCTACATGGGGACTGAACGTGGGTCCTCTGCAAGGGCAGTCTGTACTGTTAATCATCGAGCCATTTCTCCAGCTCCACTTAGTATCTAAGTGCAGGTCCCACATCAGCATACGAGTTTTCTGAGGCTTTTATAGCTCTGCTTTTCTTCTTCTTGCTTGTGTTTTTGGTCTCCTAGCCATGTTTTAGATAACAAGGAATTCTAAATCACTGTTTGACCTGACATCTTAATTGACACGATCCACACATACCAAAGCTATTACATGATTTCCTTGTTATAGAGCCATTCTCTATGCATTCTTTGAACATACAATATGAGCTTTCTAAATTATATACTGGTTCACCTGATATTTATAATGACTGCCCAGTGTGATATTAAGGAATTAGCCAACATGTTCTATGCTATGAATCCTTTTATTATTCAGAAGAAATCTGTTAGGATATTGAGTGAACATGACAAATGAGACTCTAGAACACCTCACGTAGTATGTCTCTTGGAAAGGTTGGCATACACTTCTTTGAAGTGGGAACAGAGAAGAGTGACTCACCTCTTCTGCACTTTTATTGGGCACACTGTTACTTCTCTGTCCATTATGCACATGGTTTCTATTAAAATGTCAGTCTTTAGCCTAAGGGTGATTCTTCAATTTGAAGCAATTCCTTTCTTCTTTCCTCCTCTTTTCTTTCTTTTCTCCTTTTTGTGGTGCTGGATGTTGAAACTAGAGCTTCATGTGCTAGGCAGGCATCTACTACTGGGCGCAATACTGTTAATTCCGGCATTTGGGTCCCTTGTGGCTCTGTCCCCGTTATTGTCAGATACTTACCTACTCACCACTCCCCCACCCCCACCCCCATCATCATTGTGAATGTTCTTTGTAAAATAACTACAGGACCTCCAGGCAACCCCAGGAAGAATGTCCTCCTACAGGAGTGGGTTCTAGTTGCTCAGGGATGCAGGTGGGGGTGACAGCATGGGGTACTCAGGGATTCAGCTCTGGTGAGTTGGTTCCCTCTACTCTATGTAGCCACTCCAGACTTGGGAGCTTGGTGGGTCTGTACCTCCTCATTCATAAAAGGTCTAGCTTTAAGTCTCCCATCCCATCCCACCCCATCTAAACTCAAGACAATTATCTAAGCTTATTGAACATTTACTGTAGGTACCCCCAGAAGGATTCTGTCCCTCAAGACTATGAGTTTTTTCCTTTCCTCTCTAGGCTAGGCTGCAGCTGCATGCTGCCTCAGAATTTAGTAAGCTTCTCATAAGAAAACTGGAATTGCCTTCCAGTTTTCCCGCTCCTCCGGTTTCCAATCCTTCAATAGATCCATTGTCTACTAGTTTTTCCTTGAGAATATGTCCTCTTGGACTAAATCAAATATTTAGCTCACATCTAGAAACAGCACAAATCTTTCCTCCTTACCCATCCCTACCAAATAAACCCAAAACTTAGCTTGTGCTTCTTGGTTTACCTGAGGAGGGGTCTTCCCTCTCTGGAAATGTATCTCATCCAATTTTTACTGCTTTTATAGTTCTCCAACTGCCTTAACAATACGACACATGCGGCTGCTTTTCTTCCTGGTTGTTTCTGTTGAAATGTTAGCCTGCTACAAGGTATAAAATTATAGTCTGAAATGCAAGGTTCCCCTTTACTATACAGAAGGGAAGAGAGTCAGTGATAGGATCTAAAGGCTACTGGCTTTCAACGAGGGCTTGGCCAACCACTGTTTCCCTGCAGCTATTGGACACCATGCTGAGGCAATGAGGGAAAGCCTTGTGGGAACTCTTCCAAACATCTCTCTCATCAGCAATCATCTTATTCCCTCTTCATCACAACACTAATGAACTTTCTTAGTTTCTAGATCATAGTCCAGTGTTTTATGTCCAGCAGCCTGGAGCACAAGAATGTTCTCTAGGGCACAGCCTGTACTTGAGTCGTGTGACTGTGGTGACTCCTCAGGGGTTTGGTTCCTTCTCTCCTACTCCAGTCTCTGGGGCAGGAAGCTCTGGCACTTTCAGAGACGTCCTTTCATTCTCTTCCAAGTTTCCAGCAGAGGGAAGAAGTGTCCTCTGACTGCACATTTACTGAGCTCATTACACTCGTTAGTAGGATCCTGAGATTTAAAGGCAGGACACTTGGTCTCTTTCTTCTCTGGAATCTATACAATAAAATCTCTTGACTCTGTCTCCATGTGTAGGGGTTGGGGAGGAGGATGGAGAAGACGCCTTGTCTCCCACAGGAAACAGAAGCCTAATGTCTTACAGTCAGGCCCTTTACTTCCAACTCTGCCTGTTTCCCGCCTGTCTAGTATTCCTGAGTGTGTCTTCTCTTGGTCTGTAATCCAACAAGCAAGCAAGGGGTAGAGGAACTCAGGCACCAAAACCTTAAACAAAAGCAAGTTTTTCTCCTGCTCTTCCTGTCTCCTCTCTATCTTCTTCCCTCCTCCTCCTCTCTCTTCCTTCTCTCTGTCCTTTTTCTCGTTTCCACACCAATACTTGGCATCAAATGCAGGGCCCTGGCCCTGCCAGGCAAGCACTTTACCACAGTTACACTCCAGTCCTAAAGCTTGAACTCTACCTCAACCATACCCTCTCTCCTAGACTTGTAATCCTCCTGGGACAGATTTCAGAAGTCCTGTGACCTCTTCCTTGGGGAGGATTCCAACACTTCCCTCAAGGCCATATTAATGTCACTTCCATTAAACTGATGTTCTACTGACCCTTCTGGGGCCCTGCAATGGTCCATCCTATGATGAGTCAAAAATAGGTTGGCTGTATGTTACTACAGTTTTCTTTACAGAAAGGAGTTGCTACATATTGCTTCTTTTCTAAGTTAGTATCAAAAGTCACTAGCCTGGGTCTATTCCATTGCTTGTTTCTGTGGTGCTGGGGGTTGAACCCAGAGCCTTGTGCTCCTTAGGTAAGCTCCTTCCTGCTAAGCTATATTTCCGTCCAGCCACTCCAGTAAATGTAAAGCATCCAATTGTATAAGGACAAAGGAGAACCTGGGACCACCCCAATATTCCCAAAAACTGCATTCAGCAGCAGCCTGGCTTGTGCCAGGACATGTGCTGGGCTGATTCCTCGGCCTGGCCCTTTGCATTCTCACGGTTACACTTGATTCAGGGAAGGGGCCCTTCTACTGTCAGCTACTCACAGAAGGATGGATTCCTGCCAATTACTTTTTTAGCCCTCTGTCCTGTGGATCAAAGGTTCCAGCAATTCTCAAGTCCCAGAGGACCCTGCTGCTGCAGATGAAGGGTCTGTGGCCAAGGTGTCCTTATTTCTTAACTTTTGATCCAAACAGAGGGTAGATCTAATCTCTCAGACTGCTTTTAAAAATGAGGTAAACTTACACTCAAAGGAGTCCTAAATAAAAATCCATCATGCTTACCCAAGGTATGACAACCGTTTCATCTCCTTCTGATACAATGCCTTCAATTCATCTCCCTTGATATACTTCACAATAGCAGAGGGGAATAACAGACATGCCAAAAATATGCGTCAGCACCAGAGACCAGCCCTTCCTGTCAGTGCTCAAAAGTAGGAGAAATGGTGTCTGTTCAGTGAAGCCTTTGCTGCTTTTGACCCACCTCCTTCCTTTAGCCAGTAATTCCTGAGGAAGCATCACCTGGGGGAAATGAGTTGCCATGTGATAGCACACAGTGCTACATACCCAGTGCTACACACACGGTGCTACACACATGGTGCTACATACCCGGTGCTACACACACGGTGATGACACAGAACTCCTTAACGTGCTAAGCATCCAGCAGGTCTCAGTCACCAGCAGACTTCCACCTGAGGGACTGACAGAGACTGTACCTTTCTCACCACTCAGCTCCAGGTCTCTGTAAACTAAATAGACACTGGTGGGCCCCTATGCAATGGCCTGAATGATGCCCTATACTGAAGTCTGATGAGACCTCTGGAGGTGGGGCTGTCATGATGGCACCAGCACACTCATATGAAGAAAGCAGGATTGGGGGGATGGCTCAGTAGTAGTGTGTGCTTAACGTGCATGAGGCACCAAAGCAAACATAGCTAAATAAATACCAAAGCACATGCTCCCAGGTTCTCATTCCATCTAGGTCGCTCTCGCCCCGGTTCCACAGACACAAAAGGTGAAATCACATGAACATTCAGTATGAGACGGCCATCCTCAGGTCCCTCCAGACACCACCCTGCTGATATACAAATCTCATCAGAAAACAAATTCTTGGGAAGATGGGTCAGTCATTAAAGAGTCTGCTTTGAAGGCATGGGGATCTGAGCCTGATCCTCAGGACTCAAGCAGACTTCTAACCCCAGTGATGGTGAAATGGGAGGCAGAGGCAGCCTCATATGCGCCTGTGCACATATGTGCTTGTGCAGGGGCTGGGGGGCAGAGAGAGACAGACAGACGGAGAGAGGCAGAGAGAGACAGAGACAGAATAAATTTTAGTGGCTGAAGTCATTCAGTCTATGGCATTTCGTTATGACAGACAAGATACCCTTCTTTACTCTGCTGGAAAGTATTTTAAAATGTAAGTTTAAAAATTAAGAAGAAATGTTTCAAAGGCATCTTTCACCGAATCGGAAATGGCAAATGCAGAGGGCTTTGAGTTTTTGCTGAGGTGAAGCTAAAACTGCTCTTATGGAAATCATACGAGGCCACAGAGAGGCAAGCCCATGCTGATTAGTCAACAGTGGGCATGCATGAGGAAACAGGCTCAACATCAGCCGGTAAAGGTACAGTCTTGAGATTCACAGAACAAGCCTCTCATGGAGAGCAGTCTGTGTGACGTCTGAAGGACAGCAAGAGCTACCAGGTATGGAAAGGTGAGAAGAGAAAGGTGAGCAGTGTGCAGTAAGCTGAAGAAGTGCTAAGCCACTGGGTGTTGATGAAAATGCCAGGTGTGGGGTGGTCAGCAGCTGCCATCAATGCAAGTTAACCTGTCTGTCTGTCTGTCTATCTATCTATCTATCTATCTATCTTTAAGTACCCTGCTGGCCAGAGAGATTGTGGTCCTCTGTTGACACTTTCTGCCACTCTAACAATGCTGTAACAGCCCTACAGCACACTGCATGGATGCCATTTTACAGGACTAAAGGATAATTTCCCAGAAGTGGATACAGTGACCTTGCTGTATCCATAGTTTCTTTTCTGTGATTTCAGTTACCCAGTCAGCTCCAGTCCAAAATTGTTCAAGGGAAAATTCCAGAAATAAACAATTTATAAGTTTTAAATGTTAAACCACTGTGATCAGCACGGTGGACTCGTGTGTTCTTCTGCTTATGACATGAATCACTCCTATGACAGTTTATCTATACCTTGAGTTCTTCCCAACTGTTAATTAGAAACCGTCTCAGTTACCAGATCCATTGTCAGAGCATTTCAGTCCTCACATTCCCGTAACCTGGATTTCCTGAATAATGGCTCCAAAGAAAAAGAGCAATGATGCTGGCAGCTTTATTGCAGGGTCTTTTTATAATTATTCTGTTTCATTATTGTTGTCATTAACCTCTTGTGACTGATTCATAAAAACTTTTTAATTTATTAAATTTTGCCTGAGGTGTATATGAACAAGAAACAACGTATATATAAAGTCTGGTTATCTGTGGCTTCCGGTGCCCTTTAGGGGTCTTGAGGTATATTCTCTACAAATAAGAGAAAAGCTACTGTGTCAGCCAGAACATAGACACATTTGTACATATGAAATGCCATATCAGGATTGTAGAGATAAATTATTACCCCTAAAATACAATGGTTTGAGTCTATTGTGGTTCGCTCCCTATTAACTGTGTGTAAAGCCACAGTGTGCCCAATCGTTACCCCCGTCTCCCCAGGTTCTCTAGGACTTTGTGACATATGAAGTCTGCAGAATGCATCCTGCAGCTGGAACTGGAGTGGCTGGCACAGGTGTAGTCTTTCTATAGCTGATACAACTAAGTAACACTGGAGGCATCCCAAGAACCCACAGTGCCGACTAGTGTCCTGCTGTGAAGTTTTGGAAGTATGCAGTTGGTAAAGCAAGACAGCTGTTAAGAGTTAACCTAAGCACCGGCTAGAGGTCCCCAACTTGCTATACAGATAAGAGTGACCTTGAACTCTTGACCCTCTTGTCTCTACCTTCTAAGTGCTGGGATTATTGTGTGCTGCCCAGCTCAAGTTTTCCCTTGTAATGAAGGAAATAACTCATTTATAAAGTTCCACAAGTCAGGGTTCAAAATGAAGTCATAAGAAAAATGTTACATGGGCAGCGGTGCATTCTTTTAGTCCCAGCACTCAGAAGGCAGAGGCAAGCAGATCTTTGTGAGTTCAAGGCCAGCCTGGTTTATGGACATCCAGGGCTATACAGAGAAACCCTGTTTCAAAAAAAAAGTTATTTGTTTCAATCATGGTTAGCATAGCCTACAGCATACCACACCCGCTGAAAACCTCAAAAGCCTAAGGAAGACACCATGCAGTCTGCTCTGTCATGCCTAACTTCTGTCTGGGGACACAGCACTGAGTGGAGGGTGCTCCACGGGCCGCAGGATGAGCTGTGTGTGGCAGGCTGCTTCTTCCACAAGCTCAGTTTTCTGCTGTGTTCTCCACAGCAGACAGCTACTCACAATCGAGTGCAGGCGTCCATGACAAGCCTTTCTACCAGACCCATGCATGACAGTCTCACCCAGGTTCCCTCTCTCGAATATCATTCACACAGCAGAGCACAATCACAGATACTGGGTATTTCTCAGGGGGCCACAGAATGTAACTCCTGAGACATGGTTTCAAGTCTGAGCTCCTTGATTCAAATTTAAGCGAATTATGTGACATCCTTTTATCCCATGCCCAAAAGGAAGGCGGGAGAGAAGTACCTGTTTTGAACCACACAACTATAATTAAAATAAGAGATGTGTGCCAAAGTGTCACACTGCCCAGCAGGAAGTGGGCACGCGTGAGTGACAGCAGTGACGTTCCCTGTACTTCCATCATCTAGTTCACAAGTGTGAGGTGGACCTGAGGTAAAGCCAGACTGGGCCTGACTGTGCTTTACTCAAGGCATTTCTGTTTGCTAGGGATCACAAGAAAGATGTCATCATATTTCGAATGGCAGGGGAAGCTAAAAAGCTCCCCACCAGCACACTAGCCCCTTTCTATAGCAGGGATCAACGGCTTGTAGACTGTCTCCAAACAGTAGAGCAGAAGTTGATTTTCCAGTCTACTTTGGTTGGCCATACTCCACACCCTCAAGGAGTCTGCTCCCCTCCCTGTTCTCCCTCACAAAAGCTGGCAGGCCACCTCTCCTCTACATCACTGCCCACAGCACACAATGATGTGCACCTACAGCCTGGCAAGCTGGGACCCGGAGAACTGTCAACTTGAAAAGCTTGGCCAATCCTAACTGCAAAGTAAAGGGAGCCTGAGAGGCAGGAGCCCATCCCCCTGGGGATGCCCAGCCCAGATCTAGCAGGTGCACTCAGTGAGAGGCCAGCTCTGGAACATTGTGTTTGTTTATTGAAAACAGCCTGAGGGAATGGCAGGCTGGTGATTTTCTTTAACCTACCTCAGCCCCTCATACGAGAGTATGCTGACAGTCCCAGGTCCTCACCTGTGGAGCTGAGCCAAACAACACATACTTCTGCCATGCTATGGAGAGTCTTGGCTTATCTCTTCACATGAGAACTGAGCTATTTGTTAGAAACAGTCATGGCATTCAGGAGACAGTGGCTAACAGCCAGAACAACAGGGCTCCAGTCTAAACATCTTCCTTTCCTCAAGTGACACCCAGACTGCCTTAGTAATATCACAGTGTCAAAGCAAGAGGCGAAGGAGTCAGCAGGGTAGCAGAAAATGTGAAAAGGGGGAGCAGGCCACACGGGGGTGGGAGGGCAGAGGAGGGGGGGTAGTGAGGCAGGAGTCAGCAAAAATTATCTCTGAAAATGTCACAATGAAATCTACTATGTTACATGCTAACTTAAAGCTATTTTCAAAACGGCCTTTTAAAAATGTATAACGCCCTGGTCATGAAGTTCAGCTGTCACGGGCACAGTTCAGGAGTCCAGCGTCCTCACAGTCATGTCGCCGCTACTTCTGCTCCACGGGCTTGTTGGTGTGAGCCCTGGTCTTCCTTTCTCTTGGGAATACACCCAGAAGAGTGGCAGCAAGACTATGATGAACGCTTTTTGGTGTCAGTGTTCCCTGCATCCCATCCGGCACTTGGAAACTGCAGATTTTCCACCACAGCCAGTGGCTATGAATTCGTCTGTCTCAGCTCATCACCAGCTGAACAAACACGAAAGCTGTGAGTCACCACTGGAGACCTGTCCAACTGTCTTAAGAGCTGATGGTTCTTACTCTTCAAACCAACCCACCAAGAAAGTACTTCTTCAGTTAGCTAAAGCAATAAACTGGGTTCCCTGAGTTACTTGGAGAAAATTTGATGTATTTTAAAACTTCATGGTACAGCTTGTAATTTTTGGTAATTTTATTTACTTGGTAATTTGTGATAGTTTTAAAACTCTTTGAATGGTAGAATGGTGAGAGAACAAGTTGACAGCTCCCTACAGATCTCAGGCTCCAAAGCACAACTCAATGCAAATGCAAGCTAGCACGTCAAACCCAACAACCCCGTGAGGGAAATAACACAACAGCTTGCTGCTCTTGTTGCGACATTTCCCCGAGTACATACAATTACTTCTTCTTTGAAGGCCAGGAAACTGATACACACAGGAGTTAGGTGTCTTCTGTTGCTGTGTTTGTTTTCTAACACAGGTCTTCACTGGTGGTGGTTTGAGTAAGAATAGCTCCCACAGATGCAGGTATTTGAACGCATATTCACCTGAGGAGGACTGGGAGATGTGACCTTGTTGGAGGAAGTGTGTCACTTCCAGTGAGCTTTGAGGTTTCAAAAGCCCAAGACAGACCCCGTGTTTCTCTCTGCCTCCCACCTGCAGATCAGACCTGGAACTTGCATCTATACTCTCTCGGAAGCATGTCTGCCTGTGCTACCATGCTCCCCACCACGACGATAATGGGCTAAGGCTCTTACGCTGGGGAACCCCCCTCCCCCATTAGATGCTTTCTTTTATAAGAGTTGCCATGGTCATGGTGTCTCTTCACAGCATGGAATACTGACTAAAACACCACTCTACACATCTGCTGAATGAACTTGCTGACAGAACATCTTCTCACCAAGCTACTTAAGAAATAAAACTTCAGGACAAAGGCAACTCTAAGAATCAAGAGCTGGGCAAATTCCAGGTCGGCTTCAGGTGCATACTGAGCACCAGCCTGTGTCTTAGTCAGTGTTCGATTACAGTGAAGAGACACATGACCATGGCAACCCTTACAACGGAAAAGCATTTAATTGGGACTGGCTTATAAGTTCAAAGATTTAGTTCATTATCATCACAGACGGAAGCATGACAGCATACAGGTAGATATAGTTGAGAAGTCTACATCTGGATCCACAGGCGGCAGCAGAGAGAGAGAGAGAGAGAGAGAGAGAGAGAGAGAGAGAGAGAGAGAGCGCGCACAGTACTGAGCCTGGCTTGAGCATTTGAAACCCCCAAACCCAGTGACACACTTCCTTCAAAAAGGCCACAACCCCTGCCAAGCAGCACAACTCTTAATGAAGAAACATTCAAATATATGAGCCTGAGGAGGCCATTCTTACAGCAACCACTTGCCTCAACAAAACAAAACAAATCACTAAGCCGACTAAGGCAGTTCTGAGCTGTTCAACCAGCTGTTAGTCTGTCTGGGAGAAGAATCACTAGCTCAACAAATCAAGGCAAAGGGCTAAGGGCAACAGAATTAGCATTCTGTCTAAACTCCACCTCACAGTTGCCTGGCAACAGCCAGGTATGCTCCGCCCCACAGTTGCCTGGCAACAGTCAGGTGGGCCTGACCCACTATAAAAGGGGCTGCTTGCCCCTCCTCTCTCTCTTATCTCTTGTCTCTAGCCTCTCCCTTACATCTCTTATCTCTCCCCATTCCCTCCCCCTCCTCCACACGATCATGGCCGCCTCTACTTCCCTACTCTCTCCCTGGATCTACCTTTCTCTGCCTCTACTACCCTCTTAGCTCCCCTCCCCATGCCCTGAATAAACTCTATTCTATACTATACTGTGGTGTGGCTGGTCCCTCAGGGGGAAGTCATGTCTTGGCATGGGCCTGCTGAGACACACCCTTTCCCCATACCTCACCGCTCACCCATAGAACATATATATAAAAATAACATTTAAAAATCTCTTTATATTTTTATAAACACATCAATCATCACTTCATGGAAGCTTCAGGATAGACCACACAGCACCTGGTTTCACACACCAGGACAGGGACACTCCAGCCGAGGAAATGGCTGCTGTTACTACCAGCTCCAGGTGGGCTGGGCACTAGAGAGATCCAAGATAAAACCCTTTCCCTTCCGTGGGGCAAGTTCCTTTTCTACCTTCTAGAGTGCACTAGCTATCTCAGAAGAACAAAGCATAGAAAGGCAATGGAGGACACCTGTGAGAGATGAGACCGAATTATGGCCAACACCTTTTCCTCTGGAACCCTGACACTTTAAAGGAGCAGAGAAGAAAGTGTAGTACTCACAACAACACAAACACACGGCAGCAAATGCTTGGCAATCTGGAAGAGCAGGGCAGATCTGGACACAGATTTCTATGGGGGCCAGTGGGATGCCTCAGAGGGTAACGACATTGTCAACCAACCAGACGACCTGAGTTCAATCCCTGGGCCCAATATGGGGAAAGCAGAAAGAATGACTCTGGTGGGCTTTCCTCTGACGTTTACAGAAAGCCACAGCAGGTGCCTCTACCACACACACATAAATCATTATAATTTTTAAAAAGGTTACTGAGGTGGTAGAGAGTCCCCTGACATCCCCTTGTCTGGACCCAAGAGTGGAACACAGGTAAGAACAAAGTGCTGAGAAAAAAGTCTAACACGGAGTCAGGAAACTGTCACATAATTTTGCTCCTTTGGGGAGGGGAAGGGGAGGAAGTTGTGTAAAGGACTGGCTCACACAATGGCTCTGACCCCAACCTCACCAGAGTGTCTCAGGAGTGCTTAATCGGCTTCTTTCAGCGCTGCTGCTGCTGCTGCTGCTGCTGCTGCTCCTCCTCCTCCTCCTCCTCCTCCTCCTCCTCCTCCTCCTCCCTGGAAACTTGTTTATTTGATGCTCACATCACCGTGCCCACCACTACCCCAACACCACACCCCAGTGAGAAATAACTGACTGTCATGTCTCACACTCCACTTTAGTTATTTTAAATTATCTAGGATATGAGGTGCATCCAGAAAAACCTCAGTCAGAACATTTGGAAATTAAGTGTCTCCCTCAGTAAATAAGCAGCAAATTCCTTCAGCCAAAAGTTGTGAAACCCAGAATGGCCACCATATTTTTACAACACGGAACCCTGTGATGATGGGTGGCACTAAAACCAGGTCAGGGGTGGGGTGGGGAGAACGTAAAGCACAGAGACAAAACAAACCATCCCCTTTTCCAGATCAGCAAGATGCCACCGAACATTACCCTCTTCTCTGAATAATGTGACAACAGGAACCAGAATCTGGTTATTTTTCCCTAAATCCTGAACAGCATTTCCCTCCCAAGGATCCTCGGGAAAATCTTGTTCAAAAACAAATGATTCCTGGGTAACTGGCTTCTCTGTTGGTGTTTCCAGACACTTCACCACGAAGAGTCACCCCTCACCCCTTCAGCACTAAGAGTCACCCCTCACCCCTCAGCACTAAGAGTCACCCCTCACCCTCAGCACTAAGAGTCACCCTCACCTTCAGCACTAAGAGTCACCCCTCACCCTCAGCACTAGGAGTCACCCCTCACCCTCAGCACTAAGAGTCACCCCTCACCTTCAGCACTAAGAGTCACCCCTCACCCTCAGCACTAAGAGTCACCCCTCACCCTCAGCACTAAGAGTCACCCCTCACCTTCAGCACTAAGAGTCACCCCTCACCCTCAGCACTAAGAGTCACCCCTCACATGCTGTTCCATGTTCCCACCTCCTCGCTGTTGATGTCATGGAAAGGCATTGACATGCTGGATTATAGCCCAGTTAAGAGACGGTAAGGGAAATTGTGCTGTTGCCTTTGGTTTAAATTTCCATGAAAGATTGTTCTCATCACCACAGAAGCTTAGCTGGTGAACAAGAAGAATGATTTAATTAAGGGTCAGCCATAATTAGATTTTCCAGCACACTCTTACAACATAAAGGTTACATTACAGCAGAGCTTTATTTTATTTTGTGACATATTTTCATCAGACCATTCCAGAACACACAAAGATGTTGAGCAAAAAGCAAAAGAAGAGAAAGGATAGTCAAGTGAGAAGGTCCGTGGTCAAATGAGCTTTGAGGTGTGTGGGGAAGGGTGATGAGGAGCCATCTCACCTACAATGACACAGGAGGTGAGGAAAGACAATGAGGTGTGTCACGGTAATTACAGCAGCAGTAACAAGAAGGAATAAACATGGTAACAATGCACAACAGGTGAAGAGAATGCTCTCCGCTCTGCAGACAGGACGTGCAGAGAACACACCATCAAATCTGCAGACATATGTCACAGCCAAACCCAAGGACTCTCATTCAGAACTTGAAAGACATCTTTGCTTGTCACCTCCTCGAACATTCAGGGTAACAGTCAATGGTAAGCCTTAGGACCTTCCTATAAACATATGTCAAGACACCTGGTGGAAATTAACATACTAGGGGTTGTGGAGAGAGCTCAGCGGGTAAAGCCTGCTCAGCAAGCATAAGGATATATGTTCAGATCTCCAGCACCCACAGAAACGCTGGCTATACCAGGGCACACCTCTAAACCCAGTGCTTATGTGTAGATTCCAGGACTGTCAGCCAGACCATGGATCAAAAGAGTGAGCTCTAGGGTCAATGAAAGACCCTATCTCAAAAGAACTGGAGAGGAAAACACCCACCATCAACTTCTGGCCTACCTGGCTACACGCACAGGCATGCCTATCCACCAGCATGCACATCCATATTCATTCCCATGTGCACATATAAATAAAATACATAAAATTAATAAAAAGTAAAAATCCATATTATTTTGATGTTAGAAAATGTGTATGATTCCCCTATTAAAACAACCCAGCCTTTGTGTGTTGTGGATATGTATCTGTTTATGTGTGCATGCACATATATGTGCAGGTGTCACGGGCATATGTGTGCATGTGTTTGGGGCCTACAGGTCAATGTTGGTTGTCTCGTGTCTTAGATTTTTGTTTTTGTTTTTTGTTTTAGTTTGGAGGCTGTAGAGATGGCTCAGCAGTTATGAACACTTGTTCTTGCAGAGGACCCAGGTCTGACTGCTAGCACCCACTTGGAGGCTCACAACCACCTGTAACTCCAGTTCCAAGGGATCCTCCTCTGGCTTCTGCAAGTACTAGGCATGCATGTGATGCATATACACACATAGGGAAACACTCATACACAAAGAAAAGGAACTTTTGAAGAAACTAACTCTAGCTAGTCCACTACCATAGTGAAGACTCCTTCTTAGTTCAGTATGTTGGCAACAGGTCAGGGAGACAGGTCACATGCCATACGAAAATGAGACAAAGAAGCTATGCTGTGGCCTTTACTTGTAAGAGCCTGAGACAGGAAGTCAGAGTACAGAAAACGTCTTATGCACATCAAAGCTTTCATAAGGACAAATCGGCCCGTTTACCAGCAGCATTTGTCCACTTCTGAACAGAAACTCCTCCAAGGGAAACACAGAGCGACCAGGGTGGCGGTCACAGTACTCTATGAGGAGATGCTGTTATGCAGACAGCTTTGAGGGCTCCCGGGCAATGCCAGTGCATAATAATTAGGGCTAGGGAGTGATCACAGAGCAGCCAGCTGGGTGGTATCCACAGAAACCAGCAAACATACATTTTACACACACAGTGACTGTTTGTGATCAATGATTCTTTATATAGGCTTAAGATACTGTGAATGGTGCATCAATAGCTTCTTTTGTTGGGCAATTTCAGATTAAATAGCATTCAAGAAGCCTAGTTCTTGTGGATGCTGCATTCAGCAAATCAGTGAGCACAATGGTAAATCTGGAGCCAGGAAATCACTGGTTAACTTTGTGAGAGAACTGAGCTAGTGTTTGACAGAGCCAAGGACCTCCCAAGAGGCAGCGTTCGCCAATCCACAGATGTCAGGCAGCATTGAATGCCCTCTGTCAGGCAGAAATGAGAAGAAAAGGAAATCACACACCTATGAGATTAGGTGAGAATGAAGTCTTTCTTTAGGTCTCCGTTATTCTACACAAGGCTGTTTGCAAGCACACCCCAGATATTTCCACACACATTAGCTCATTTAATCCTGCTTGGAACCAGCGGGAGCTTGTATTCTAGTACCTTCTAATTTTACACTATTTCTTCCACGTGAACAGCATCCTATTCTAAGAGCAATGTGAAGGAACCACCTTCTGTAAGAGTAAATTCTCATCCCAGCACTCGAGAGGCAGAGGCAGGTGGATTTCTGAGTTCAAGGCCAGCTTGGTCTACAGAGTGAGTTCCAGGACAGCCAGGGCTACACAGAGAAACCCTGTCATGGAAAAAAAAAAAAAAAAAAAAAGAGTAAATTCTCACTATCAAAGTTGAGGACAAAAGTTCCAGTAAACTACCTGCAACACTAACACCAAGATCTTCTTCCAAAGAGGGTGACACCTGGTGACAGGGCCACAAGAGAGTCCCACTGTGGAGTGATACACTCCAATATGTCCTTATGAACCTGACAAGTGTTTTATTGAGTAGGCATTGTCATTACCAGCACAGTTCCTAGCAGTTCACTGTTCAGGGCTAACTCATGCAGTCAGGGGTCATAAGGATTAGAGACTGCCAAAGTGGTTCAAACTGTGCTTTCCAGAGGAAAGACCAGAGAGTTTCCAGGGCGATGCCATGGTTTCGATGTGAAATGCCCACCTTAGGCTCCTGTCTTTATGGTGGCACTGCTTTGGGATGCTTTAGAATCTTTAAGAGATGAAGCCTCTATACAGAAAGTTGGCCACTTGTGTAGGCCTAGCCCCACTCCCTGTCCAGTAACTGCTTCCTGTTCCATGGAGATATGAGATACCTTTACTAGTATCAGCACAGTGCGTACTCCTACTGCCATGGAGCCACTTGCTGCCATGCCTTCCCCATCATCATAGCCTGGATGCTCCCAAACTGTAAGCCAAAATAAGCCCTTCCTCCTGATGTTTTGTTAGGTATTACAGCTACAAGAGAAGTAACTAATGCAGTATCTTGTCCATCATGGCTGCTCTGACTAATACCAGGGACGGTAACTTATAGACAACAAAATGTATTCCTTACTCCTGGTGCAGGCTGGGAAATCCAAGATCAGCACGCTGGTGGCCTCGGTGTCTGGAGTGAACTGCCTTTTCAGAGAAAGCATCCTCCTGCTGTGCCCTCAGTCTGTGGGACAAGGCAGCTCAACCATTTCGAGACTGTATCTCCATCTGTAGCCCTAGATGCCCCGGAGCCGGCCACACAGAGAAGGTTGGCCTCAGACTCACAGAGAACCACCTGCCTCTGCCTCCAGAGGGCAGGGATTAAAGATGTGGATCACACCAGGACTGACTGGAGCCTCTCTTATAAGACAACTGATGTTATGTCTGAAGATTCTGCCTCATAATCTAATCATGTGCCCAAAGATGCACCATTACATCACCTCAGAGATTAGGATTTCAAACTATGAACTTCAGGGGCCACAAACATTCATATATCATAGAAGAAAAGTTCAGTGAACAGTGACTGAACTCAAACAGTGAGCACTCCCCTTCCCCTTCCTCAGGAACCCCTCCCCCTCCCCTCTCTCCCTCCCCCTGTCTCTAACACACACACACACACACACACACACACTCACTCACACACGTCTCATGAAGCCCTTTCTGCCGCCTTACTATCTGTCATGATTTCTGCCAGCTCAGCAGGCTTTCTGGTTTCTCTAAGACAGCCCCAAGCCCAAAGTCTTTCCACAAACTACAGACACCACCAGTCACCTCACTTTCTCCTCATTCTCTTGCACATAAGTATCATCCTGAGATCTAGGTAGATCCCCTGACCACCCCTCACAGACTTCCACTGCAGTATAGTTACTGCACACATATTAAAGTATTTCTGCCTTTATTTCTTCCTTAGAGGCTACCAATGTCCTTGCTCTAGTTTTTCTCAACCTGCTCGTTGTGACCCCTAGTGGCACTTCTCATAATTCTTCCTGGATTATAAAACTACAAGATTGTAATCTCCTTCTACCCCTTGGCCATTACTTCTCTGTCCTGCTCACTGTGACTCTCAGCATCTGACTGTCTCCCAATCTCCCCTGCTCACCGTGACTCTCAGCATCTGACTGTCTCCCAATCTCCCCTGCTCACCGTGACTCTCAGCATCTGACTGTCTCCCAATGTCTGTC
>JADRCH010000086.1:2492454-2504972 GCA_019843965.1 Rhynchomys soricoides
ACCACACACTGAGGGTGGAGACTCAGGCCCCACCCTCTTATACACCCACACACTGAGGGTGGAGACTCGGGCCCCACCCTCTTATACACCCACACACACTGAGGGTGGAGACTCAGGCAGCACCCTCTTACACACCCACACACTGAGGGTGGAGACAGAGGCAGCACCCTCTTACACAACCACACATTTCACTGTTGTTCTCTTGAATCCATTCACTTCCGAGTTAATCCTTTGTACTCCCAGTGAGAAGAGAGCTCAAAATTTGCCAATATACTAGATTTCACATGTTCAAATTTACCAAAAAGAGACTATTTTGCCCCAAAGGTTGCTAAGCACTATAATGCTTTCTGTCTCTTAAAGTATTTCTCAGATTCCAAGAGATAAAAAAAAGAGAGAAGCATAACTGAAGCCAAGCATGGTAGTGTAATCCTTAGACCCAACACTCAGGAGCAGAGAGGCGGGTCTGTGAGTCTGAGGCCAGCCTGCATAATGACTGTAGGCCAGGGAGGGACACACACAGTGAGACTGTCTTAAAAAAGAAAGAAAGAAAAAGAAAAGAATCCAGAAATGATGCTGACATGACAGCCTCTTGAACAATGGCTGAGAAAGAATATGGTGTTTAAAGCCAGGAGCATCTCGGCCTTTGAATGACCTTTCTGCCTGGGTCTCTGAGGTTTTTGTTTTGTTTTGAAGAATCCAAAAGAGTCGCTTTCTGAAAGCATTGGTACCTGTTTGGCGTGATGACGTCACCAGGCAGTGCTGTGTCACATCATAAACGCTGTGCACTTGGATATGCACCGGGTTCGGGGAATGGATCCATTCTTGGCCACTAAGAACCACAGGACTCGTATGTGATAAAAAGGTGTGGGGGATGGGGAGGGAGAGGGACAACAGGATGCACTGAGGCTGCAACGAACCTTAATGGCTCATCTAATCTATTCCTCCACATTCAAGGGATTGGCACTGAACCACAAGAACCAATTAAAAATTGCCTCCTTTGAAGACAACTATTGAGGAAGAAAGTATAACCTTCCCTTCAAGTTTTGGGGGAAAAAGCAAGAGACTTTCAGGAACACATGGTCAAATAGGCAAAGCTACACACAAACTGTCAAACTGTAAAGGACAGAAAATGAAAGACACGCAGTTCTCAGGGATGGTTTGCAAGCCAGAAAACTCAGCAATCAGAAATGTAAGGTGTGACTTTTCTTTCTTTCTTTTCTTTCTTTCTTTCCTATTTTTTTTTGTGACAGGGTTTCTCTGTGTAGCCCTGGCTTTCCTGGAACTCACTCTGTAGACCAGGACGGCCTCAAACTCAGAGATCCACCTGCCTCTGCCTCCTGAGTACTGGGATTAAAGGTGTGAGCCACTACTGTAGAGAGTGGCTCTGATGCTTTGATCAATCGGGAATCTGCACATGAATGCTAAAGGTCCTGTTCCCCAATTGGTTCTTGATCATCAGTAAAGATGCTAGCGGCTAATGGCTGGGCGGAAGAGGTGGGACTTCCAGGTTTCCACAGGCAGGCTAGCAGACTGGAGGAGGAAAGAGGATTTGTCACGCTTCCAAGGGAGAGAGAGCCACCAGCCACGTGAGATCTCAGTTGGAGTGGCCATTAGACACTTCCCTGATTGGGCCTGGGGTAGCAGGCAGGAGATTAGAAACACAACTAAGCTGAGGCAGATCTAGAGTATTGAGCAAGGAATAACAGGAAGGGCAGTCTAGCCACAGGAGGCACTGAAAAGCTCAGCCACTGAGCTGTAGTGGGTTAAAAATGAGCGTGTGTGTGTGTGTGTGTGTGTGTGTGTGTGTGTGTGTGTGTGATCCACGGATCCAAGGTAACCAGGGCAGTGGCTGGTAGCATGGCCCACCTGGAGCTTAAAGCTGCATAGAAGAAACTACAGGCGACACACTGCCACTTAACTTAATATGATTTTTAATATCAAACTGAGTGAGTTATGAAGTGACGATGCAGCCATCACTGCACTCTAGTTTTAACTCATTCCCATCACTACAAAAGCACAACTGCCTTATACCCGCATGCAAGCCATCTCTGCTTCATGAAAAGCCGCCAATTACATATCATTCTGAATAAAATTCTTTTCTGGATCTCTCACACAAATGGAACAATGTACGCATTACAACGCGACTAGGTTTTTCCACTTAGCAGAACATATGATCGTGTTTTTTGTTGTGGTTTAATAGCACTAACACACACACACACACACACACACACCGATACTTTGTTTAGCCATCCACTGAGAAATTCACATTTATACTGTTTGCATGTTTTGGCTTTGTTATTAATGCTGTGAACACCCATGTGCAGGGGGTTTGTAGGGTGTGAGCCTTCCTTAGAAGTGTCGCATGATACTCAGTTCGCCATTTACAAGTACCAAGCTGGTTTTTAGCGTGCCTGCGTAAGTGCCTACCAGCAGTGGATGAGGATACTGGCTCTCCCAAATCCTCAAAGTCAGCAGACTTGTGTTTTGCCTGCAAGTGTAAGCACCACATTCATGCCTGGTATCCATAAAGGCCAGAAGAGAGTGTCAGACTTCCTGAAACTGCAGAACCTGGGTCCTCTATAAGAGCAGTCAGTGCTTCCAACCTCTGAGCCATCTCCCTACCTCTTTCTCTTAGGGTTTACTGCTGTGAGCAGACACCATGACCAAGGCAACTCTTATAAGGACAACACTGAATTGGGGCTGGCTTACAGGTTCAGAGGTTCAGTCCATTATCATCAAGGTGGGAGCATGGCAGTGTCCAGGCAGGCATGGTGCAGGAGGAGCTGAGAGTTCTACATCTTCATTGAAAGGAAGTCAGGAGCAGACCATTTTCAGGCAGCTAGGAGGAGAGTCTCAAAGCCCACCCCCACAGTGACACACTTTCTCCAACAAGGCCACACCTCCTAATAGTGCTACTTCCCGGACCAAGAATATTCAAACCATCAAAATGTTTAAAAGGATTATTTAGCCCATTCACATTTAATACAATTATTGATACTAACACTAGCAACACATCTCTCAGTCTTTATTTATTTGGGAATGTCTATTTCTCTGTCACACTTGAAGGACAGTTTTGCTATATATTAAGTCTCTGGTTATCATATGTTTTTTTCCTACAGTCTGTGGACTGTGGTCTCCTCTGACTGCCTCTAGTCTCCAGGTTTTTACTCTGTTTTGAGGTTTGTTATTTTTCATGAATTACATTGATTTTCCTCCATGTGTGCTAAATCCTTTTTATCTTGATGCTTCTAATCTTTTCTCTTTGTCTTTTAACAGTTTGATTATATAATTTGTTCAGGTAAGGTTCTGTTTTTGTTCTTAAGGCTTACTGAATATTAATGTTGTTCATAAAATTTCATCCATTATTTATTCAAATATTTTTCTATCCCTGGACCCTCCTCTTCTAAGACTGTTTTTATACACGCTGATATGCGAGATGTCTCACAGGTCTCTGGGGTGCTGGTCACATTTTTTTCAATTAATTTTTTCCTCTGTATTAAATGGCAATTTTTCTCTCTTGGAGTTGTTCTGCCATCTACAATCTGTTGAGTCCCTCTAAAGAAATCTCATTTCTATTATACTGTTCAGTCTGGACTTTCCACTGGTTATTTTCTGTTCCTCTTTGACTGACAATCTGAATTCATTACGCCTTTCCTTTGTTTCTTGGCATAGTTGCAGCCCCATCCCTAAGCATTTTGAACAAAGTATTTTGCTGTGTTCTGGGCTAGCTCCTACAGCTGAAGCCTTTTCTTTTCCTGCACAAGAACGATGATTTGTTTCTCTAAATGTCAACACTCTTTGGTTGAGTACTGTGCTTTTTACATAATGTACGGTAGCGACTCTGGGTCTACCTTCCCCATAAGTCCCATTATTGTAGGTGTTTGGTTTTGCTTGTTCGCAGATCTTTCTAGAGCAAGCGTAAAGTCTGTCTCTCACAGATACTGATGTCCTTCCTAATATCTATATCCTCATTCTTCATGCATGTGCAACTTGGCATCTGGCAAGGACCAGTCAGAGGTTTTTGTTATGAGCCAGAAAACCTTGTTTGTCTCTGCTTTTGCATGGCTGGGGAGGGCATTTGAACCTCAGGCAGTTTTCATGTCTGCCTTAGTTTGTACTTTCCTCTGGCTCTTCTGTATGCAAATAGGCTCCCCTGGCCATGTATGAGTCTGTTCCACTTGTTTTGTGTGTTCCTTGATATATATAGAAGTCATCGGGTATGAGATATACGGTGTGTGTGTGTGTGTGTGTGTGTGTGTGTGTGTGTGTGTGTGTTACGGAGCTCACAATGCTCTCTTACCTCCAGAACTACCTAGGCCATCAGCAAGATCACTGTCCACAGCTTGCTCCAATGAGGCCTATAAACTCAAAACAGTGGAACTACTGCCTCCCCTGTTCACTTATGACCAAAATGGCCACCTAATTAACAACGCCCCAAGCAGACAGAGTGACCTGTAGAAGCAGCAAGGCTGATTTCTGTAGCTCCCCACAGCCTGCTCTGGCTTAATCATTACACTGACAGAGCCGAGAGGATGGAATGGGGCAGAACGCACGTTTTACTCCGTTCCTACCAAGAACAAATACCTCTGTCTTCCTGTATGCCTTTAGTCCAATTCTGAAAGCATGGACGACACAAAGACTTCCGACAGTGTTTTCCCATCTCTCTGTTTGTTCTGGCAACTGTCAGCTTCCCCTCTCTCCCATGCTGAAGATCTTAGCCAGTCTCCCCATTCTTCTCAATGCAAAACTATTATACCAATACACAGACGGAGGTGACATCACCACGGAACAAACCTATTTCCAGAGAAAGCAAAAGCATCTGACAAAACGGAGACACCCGAAGCAGGAGCTCCGATAGCCGCTTCATTAGACTGAATCCCGCTCCTCCAGAGCAGCTCCTAAGCCCCTGCACCCTGATTCCTTTGAACATTAGGGCAAAGTGAGGTGCCAGGAGAAGAGAGCTCACGTCAAAGCTTCTGTTACCACGGTGCTTCACTGCCGCCTCAGATCTTCGTAACACCCACTTCTCCCATGCTTCAGCCATGTCACTGTGCAACACAAAAGCTATTCCTGCAGCAGCCCTTGTCCTGAAGGCTCACAGAAGTGTCTCCATCTGGCCATGTCAGTTTTCCTCTACCACCTCCCTGGACAGGCTGGGTCCTCTTGAGAAAGTCAACTGAACTCTGGACAGCCTCATAGTTTCAAGGAAGGACAAACACCTTCCTGGCATATGTTAATCTAGTCTCTAAGGGCTGAAGATGCCTTGGAGAATTTTTGTTCAAAATCTCTCATTTTCAGAGAGGAAATCAGGCTCAGGAAGTTCAGGTGCCAACTTATAGTCACCTTCTAAGAAAGTGATGATGTCTTACTGATAAAATAGGTGAAAGGCCTCAGAAATTATCACCTGGAGGAATGGCCAGGCATGTGCCACTTACAATTGTTTCCTAAAGATCCTGCTTTACATAACCCAGGCTGAGAAGTCTGGACACACAGACTTCCATGTAGACTTTCCCATCTCTACAGCCCCTCTCTCTTTCTTACCTTAGCAATGAAGATCCAGGCCGCACACTGCCCTGGGGCCAGAATGCTTCTCAGCTTTACTGTACTGAGCATGAGAAAGAATCCCAAAACTCCACTGAAAAGAGAAAACAGCCTCTGGTTAGTGAGGCTGCCTTCCTTCAGCCACAGCCAGTGAGTTCCTCCTCTTACACCCCACCATTGAACCCTAAATCCTCCCCAGGGAGCTGCAATTACAGGTGGGTGGTCTCGGTTTGCCAATGTCTAATTTCTAGGTATCACACAACTTCCAATATATTTGTGTTTTCTAGTACCCCTGGATAGAAGCAGCAGTTCAGAAACCAGAACCTCTATTTTTCTAAAGAAGAGATGAGACTATCTCACTAGAGACGAGAGAGGCTCAGAACTCTGGCTAAGTCTTGAAAGGAAAATATATAGATGGGCGTATACAGGGAGATTCTGTGTCTTCAGCATCAGTATTGCCCCAAAAGTCTGGGTCCAGAGACTCGTGGCAGACGTTAATCGTGTGGCTGTACCACAAGGGCCCTGGTTTACGGTCTCATCATTTGAAGGCATCCGTGAGAGGTAATGGGAACACCAGGAGGTGGAACCTCAGAAACATGGTTGCCCCAGCCTCTTCTTTTCTCTCCTGCCCAGGTTTCACAAGGCAGATACCACTTCCACTGTATACGGCCACTGTTAAAGAAGTAGTGTGCCTTTACCAATGAGAAACTGCTCACTTAGGGGGAAATCTTTAAAAACATAAAAAAAAGGCCCAAGGAAGAGACAGTCTCCAATAGAACATTTCACTTATGTTGTCAGCCTTAAATCTCTTGTGGGTCCCAGGCCCAGGTTAAACATTGAACAATTTAAAAACAGATAGGAGACCGCATGTCTGGCCACTTGGGCAGATGGAAGATTTCCACAAGAAAGATACTGCTAGAATTATTTCTTAAGTACAGCAGTGTTGCTCTTCCCAAATAGTTAGTTGTTGCCCAGGCTTATCTTACCCTCCTGGCAGAGATTCTCCAGATAAGGACACAGGAACTTCCTGACAGACCAGGATTTAATGGTAGATGTGCTACCCGCTTGAGCTGCCTGGTGGAGGCATGACTTTGGGAAAACGGGCCTGATGGCTGTCAGTCAATATTATTGAACAAATGTGCCATCTTACGTGGTGGTAAACTTTGCTTACCTCTACTAAGTCTGAGAAGCTACAACTTACCTTTGGGGTGTTTGGGGGCAGCACTCCCTTAGCTAAATTCTGCTTCCTATGATTTGATGTCTTCTAAGCAAATCTATAAATAAATCCTTTATTGTCTTTATTACATGGACTCCTCCTATGTCACCAGCACAGTATCAGTCTCACAGGCCCCAAGTAAGGGAACCAGACAACCTTGGGAAGACACCAAACCAGGAACAAAAGAGAGCCCTTGATATTTAACTTGTTTCTCTTAGACACCTACCACAGCACCAAAGTCTACAGAAGTCACCAAAGAGTCAGAGTGGGGAGTTCTAGTGTCCACGGCTCTGAGGGAAAGGGTGGGAGGTAGGGCAGTCAGTACTCTGAGACACCTCTTGGTGGCGTCCACTCCTGCAGCCACGGACCAACATCTCGGGGGTGTCTGGTTCCCAAAGCCCGTCCTTGTCCTTTGCCGAATCTTCTCCACCTCCAGCTAAGAGGTAGAAGCAAAGTTTGTCCCTCCGCACAGGTGCAGGCAGTCTCTGTGGTTCCGAGAGCCAACACTTCCCTCTATTGTCTGATCTGTTAGTTTGTAAATAATTCCTTTTTTATGGTTTATGGTTATTTAATTAGCTACTACTGTACGACTTATTTTGGCTAGGCCATTTGTCCTGGTGCAGAAATTAGTAGGCTTTTCTTTCTTTCCCCCCCCCCCCTTCTCCCTTCTCCCTCCGGCCCCACTCTCTCCCGCCCAAAGATTTATTTATTTATTTTATGTGAGTGCATCGCTGTCTTCAGACACACCAGAAGAGGGCATCCGATCCCATTACAGATGGCTGTGAGTCACCATGTGGTTGCTGGGAATTGAACTCAGGACCTCTGGAAGAGCAGTCAGTGCTCTTAACCGCTGAGCCATCTCTCCAGCCCTAGGCCTTTCAAGCGTTCAGTACCTTGCTGCACATTTGGATTGTTTCTAACTCTGTTCTGAAGGCTAGAGCGCACTCAGCTCCTCCACATAAAGATTTAGTCGCCTAAGCTCTATGTAAAAGCATTTAATTTTTTTAACTGCTTTATCTTTCTTTCAGCTCATCCACCCTTGATGAGATCCACCCCTCTGAAAAGGAAGGGGAATCCCTGAAGTGAAGGATCCTGGGAGAAAGAGATCTGTTTCAGGGTCTCTGGGTTATGGCTACCTCCCTCCGCTCAGGTACCCATGATCCCTCTCTGAGTTTCACAGGACCTCCTAAAGGGAACACTACTAGTCTAAGATATGGCCATGGAGGAACCATTGAAATGATGTGAGGGAATTGTACACACTTTTTAAAAGGTCAGCTTTATACTGAAGCCAGGAGGGTAAAACGATACAGGAGTTAGGATAATTTGAGCAAAGATCAATTGCTCTTTAAAATAAAAAGTGCTGATCCAACATGGTGAGTTAGGAGAAAGCTCTATAGAGGGCCAGAAACATGGCCAGAGTATGTCCACACAAAGCCAACACCAGTGAGCTGTGACGGTGCCATGCTGTTCCAAAGAACCAAACTAGTGCTGACCACGCCCCAAAGCATGCCCATGCAACAAGCAATCATACTCAAGAGCTGCAGGCGCCTGGGCAGCAAGCATTACACCATGAAAGCGTGGCTCGTGGACAAGCGAGTGGGAGAGCTGACAGGAGCGTTGCTGGTACTTTTCTAGGGTGATACAGGAATCCTTCTAAGGCTCAAATGCAGAAAGTCTACAGTCATGTGCCCATTTGCCCCAGTGCCCCCGGGGAACATGATATGCCTACTTCAGAAGCAGTACTTAGTGATTCATTTTTTAATTATTTATTTATTGTTTATTTATTATTGTTTTTGCCTCCATGTATCCATGTGCACCTTGGGACTGGAGTTACAGATGGTTGTGAGCTTCCATGTGGGTACTGGGAATCAAACCTGGTCCTTGGCAACAAATATTGTTAATTGTTGAGCCAACTCTCCAGCCCATACATACCAACCTTTTATCTACAAAGACTGCTCCATGGATACCATTTTCTGTGTGGGAACAGCAGTCTAGCTTTTATTCAGAGTTGTGAAGATTTGGGGTTTTGTTTTGTGACTAAAGACAACAGCACTTACTAGGCACAGGCACTGTTCGAAGCATACACTTGTATTAATTAGTACAAAAGCCCAAAGGCAAATATAGCCATTATTGCTAGATGAGCAAAAACAAGTTAGATACTTGCTTAAGATTTCTTGACAGGCACTGGAGAGATGGCTCAGCGGTTAAGAGCACTGACTGCTCTTCCAGAGGTCCTGAGTTCAATTCCCAGCACCCACATGGTGGCTCACAACCATCTGTAATGGGATCAGATGCCCTCTTCTGGTGTGTCTGAAGACAGTTACAGTGTACTCATATAAATACAATAAATAAATATATCTTTAAAAAAAAAAAAAAAAAGCTGGGCAGTGGTGGCGCACGCCTTTAATACCAGCACATGGGAGGCAGAGACAAGTGGATTTCTGAGTTCGAGGCCAGCCTGGTCTACAGAGTGAGTTCCAGGACAGCCAGGGCTACACAGAGAAACCCTGTCTCAAAAACAAACAAACAAACAAACAAAAATTTCTTGACAGAAGCAGGATTTCAGACTGTTCTTCTAGCTGACCTGAGCAGGTATTAATAATGACAGTGTCCCTGGGCCAGGCATGATGCTTAGGAGTCTATAAATACAGGTATTTGTAAACATACCAGTATTGGTATGTTCTGTGTTATAGTTGGGAATTGGGAGGGGGGGAACACCTTGGAAGAATTTGGATAATCTGTCCAGTGGCCACACAACTAGAAACCTCTAAGCCTGGGCTTGGCCCAGGTCTCCTCTTTCCACCACGGCAAAGTACAAGCTTGAGACTGTCTCTGAGTCTTCCTACCTCTTACCACTCAAGACTTTGTCTAGAAATGGTGGGGCAGGGTGGCAAGAAGCTCTGTGTATTTGTGTGTGCTCATCTGATTAATCTCCACCCGAATCCTTCCAAAGGATAGATACTAATGGCCACCTTGGTGTCTAGGCATCTACATGCCCGTTTCCACCATGTGCTTTTGAGACTCAGCGCTCCATGGAAGGTTTTGCAGGTCGCCTTCGGCAGCAAGAGGGAAACCAAATTGCAACCTGAGAGGACACCAGGTCTCTCAAACTGAGTCAATTTCACGCACTGAAGTTCTGTGTGAGGGCTGTGAAGGAGAAAAGGTGGCCAAAGTATAGCTCCTCAGCAAGCTATACCTGGGTGAAGCACTGCGACAAGCCAGGGTCTGCTGGACTCAGGGTGGCACTGAGCACCTGTGAGTGTTCAGTGATGACCTGCTGCAGACAGACAGATGTACTCACTAAATTTACCGTAATCAGGCTAGGCTTCGTAGAGATGAAGACACAGCTAATGGCACAGAATACACATGACTCGGCTCAAGATTACCTGGCACAACAGCTGCCATGGAATCTGTAGAAATACAGGAATGGAAAGTCCAGGGCACCGAAGAGGTCACCTAAGGAGGACAGGAAAGGTGACACAGTGGTCCACACAGCTCCCTCAGGTCACCTAATCTAGCTACAATGTTTTCTGCACAGTGCACTCAGCCCTCGAGCTGCCACGTCCCACCTATTACCTCCTACTAAGAACAATGTGAAATGCGTGGCTTTGTCTCTTACACGGTAGCAGCTCCGAGAGGTTCTATTACCCACACTCCAACTGATGCCCAGAGAACCCGACTGTGTACCCAGATCAAGCCAGCCCTCAGATCTTCCCTTTAGCAGCCAGCAGCCAGCAGCCACACAGGAGACAGTGTCAGAGCAAAGGTTCTTTTAAAGATTCTTTTCTTTCCTTTGTTTAATTACTGCACAAACAGCATAGGGCCCAGGACAACCATGCACAGTTTAGTTTAAGGCCCAAAGGGTACATTTATCTCTTGTGAAATAAGTTCATTCTTTTAGTTCTACTTTTAGTACAAGAGGAAATAATCACACATATTGGCTGTTTCTCTCTGGAATTTGAACTTGGTCACAAACAAGTCAGGAGATTAAAAAAGCAGAAACCCTTCCAAAAATGTCTCAAGAAAAGGAATTAAGCACTTCAACAGTGGACAGCTTAATCCTTCCAAATCTGGAGTTTCGGCAGGAGCCTGGCTCTCCAGAGGCCTGGGTCTGTTTTGCGCAGCCTTGGAGGACTGGGCTGATGTTCCTAAGTATTCCCTGCTAAAGAGATTTGTGCAGTGGAGCTGTAAGAGCCATTTCCTTCACTACTTACACCTAGAGTTAAGTATGTCACAGACAACTCAGAGGTAGAGGTATGCTCAGAACACTCAGAAACCTGGGTTCCATCAGCAGGAACATGGGTGAGTTTCTGAACGTGCACACACAGGCATGCATGCATTTTAGAACAAGATTCAGGGGGCTGCTACACTTCTATAAAGCCTCCTATGTGATCTCAAATGGTTTAGCTACCTATTAGCTCCAATTCTATACCTCTGACCATTTGGATGTTTTAACATTTGAAATAGATCTTTATTTATGCACATGTATGTCTAATAAAGAGTTTTGTAGGATTTAGTTTTTAAGCAGCCCATCAAAGGTCAAGGACTCCTTGTCTTTAGGTCAGCACTCTGCAGAATGTCTTCACCTTTCAATGGGAACTTTGGTTAGTAATGTCTCAGCCCTCCAGCTGCCACACCCTGAAGAATATTCTATTACCTCCTACTAATAAAGTGATGATGGTGGCCATTAGCAAAAGCCTGTTTGTGCAGAGCCTTATGTGAAGTGTGGTAACTATCTCTTACACCCTGTAGCAACTCTGACAAGTTCTAGTACCCCGACTCCATCCGAAGCCCAGAGAAGAAACATGGCTAAAATTTTATAATTGTTGAACTGTGGAACCAGAATGTGCACCCAGGTCAACCCAGACCTTAGATCTTCCTTCAGTGGGCAGCATCCACATAAGGGACAGTGTCAGAGGAAGAGAGTCTGCCTTTACCTGGCAGTTTCAGAACTTCAGTGTATAATATACAAGGCACAGAAAAGAACACTGAAGTCTTTTTCTGCAGAGGAATGACAGCCAAGACAATCCTGGCACTATGGACTGCGAGAGAGGCTGAGATCCTGCTCAGCCATGGATGGACTTCCGTGGAGCATTTGTTCTGTCTCTTCTGCAGCTGCTGGTTCTTGGCCTTTGCCCAATCTCCCTTCCCGTGTGAGAGGAACTGCAGTGAAGTCAGGGAGATAACAAGGAATGACAGAGGGGGCTATCAGTCAAATCCAGGACCTTGAGAGCCCCTGGCTGCACCTCCTCTTGACATCCCACTTTGTCATATATGCTCTGGCTGGATAAGCTGGTGAGAGTACATGGGTAATGTTTATAGCCTAGCCCAGGCTTTGGGAGTCTAAAGAACAAGAGGAATGGTCTGGGATAGACAGGGAAGGAAGGAAATAAAGAACAAATCACAGCCCTAAGGAACTTGCCAGCTAAATGATAATCACTATCCAGATCACAGGAGCTACTCTGGTGAGTTACAGGGAAGTAAAGAAGCAAGGAACGTAGGATAAAAGAACAGCCTGTCTTCATCCTTAAGTCATTTCTAAAGCCATCTGCACAACATCCGCTTGCCTGGACACCTGGCCTGCCCTACCACCTGCAACCACCAATCCTTTGAGAGCAGGGAGTCCATCTCACTCACCCGTGGCCACAAAGATGCCGTAGCAAGCAATGCTGAAAGAATGGAGTCTGACGACTGCGTGCGTCTTGACAAGGACAACATGCTCTAGACTGACTCTGTGACCCTAACTTTCTAGCTGACTCTT
>JADRCH010000086.1:2504982-2520005 GCA_019843965.1 Rhynchomys soricoides
GACATGCTCTAGACTGACTCTGTGACCCTAACTTTCTAGCTGACTCTAAATGTGTCCTTTCGGTGCCCTCAATATGTCACTCAAAAAAGGCAAATTTTTTTGTTATATTAATACATTCAGATCATGGTTTTTCCTCCTTCAGATCCTCCTTGCCCATCCAACTCACCTTTCTCTCTCTAGAAAACAAACAGGTAGATAAATTAAACAAACCAAACAAGAACTTTAAAAAAACAAAAGCAAAGAAAAAGCAGAACACACACACACACACACACACACACACACACAGGGCGGGGGGGGGGCAGATTAGAATATTCTAGGACAGTTAGGGCTGTGTAAACGAGGCTGTCCTCAAACTCACAGTAATCCACCTGCCTCCACCTTCCTAGTGCTGAGATTAAAGGTGCGCATCACCAAAATGGGCAAGAGCAAGACTTTTAAACTGAAAGGGGCATCTATCTGCATTTAAACAGCAAAGGTTGGTGACACTGCTACAAATACCATGGAGATTTTACAGGGTGTGGCCTGCTCCAGTCCAGGAGAGCTTACCCAGGCACCTAAGGAATATGTGAAGGTGTTGGGAGCTGTCTTCCTTAAGGGTTTCTATACTGTGACAAACACCACGACCAAAAAGCAAGTTGGGGAGGAAGGTTTATTTGGCTTACACTTCTAGATCATAGCCCATCACTGGAGGAAATCAGGACAGGAACTAAAGGAGGGACGGAACCTGGAGGCAAGAGCTGATGAAGAGGCCATGGAGGGGTGCTGCCTACTGGCTTGCTCAGCATGCTTTCTCAAACCACCACACACCGTGGGCTAGGTCCACCTCAATTGATCATTAATTGAGAAAATGCCTGACAGCTGGATCTCATGAGGCATTTCCTCAGCTGAGGATCCTTTCTCCCTGATGACTCTTAACTGTGTCAAGTTGACACACAAAAGCAGCCAGTACAGAAGCTAAAGATGGGTCAGCAATTAAGCACTTTCTGCTCTTGCAGAGGACCCAGGTTTGGTTCCAAGCATCAACATCAGGAGGCTCATAACCCATGTGGTGGTTTGAATATGCTTGGCCAATAGAAAGTGGCACTTTTGGATGTGTAGCCTTGTTGGAGTACGTGTGCCACTGTGGGCTTGGGTTTTAAAACCCTCATCCTAGCTCCCTGGAAGTCAGTATTCTGCTAGCTGCCTTCAGATGAAGATGTAGAACTCTCAGCTCCTCCTATACCATGCCTGCCTGGATGCTGCCATGCTCTCACCTTGATGATAATGGCCTGAACCTCTGAAACTGTAAGCCAGCCCCAATTAATTTTGTCCTTATAAGAGTTGCCTTGGTCATGGTGTCTGTTCACAGCAGTAAAACCCTAAGACATGGCTCAAGAGGTTTCAGAAGAGAATTTTAGTATGTTGCCTAGAGATTGTTCTTGTGATATTCTGGGGAAGAATGTGCCTGCTTTTTGTCCTTGTCCAAAGTCTGCCTGAGGATACAGGTAAAGAGATTTAAGTTAATTGCACTGACAAAGAAAGTCACAAAAAGCCTAGTATAGAATTTTATCTGTGGTTCACTCTTATGAAGACAGTTCTAGCATGCCTAGAAAGGAAAAATACAAAATGCATGGTCCAAAGAGTATAGGAGCACCCGGAAGGGGAACGAAGCTACATCCTCTGTTCAAAAACATTAAACAAATTAAGGGATTGGTGACCTTGGGGCAGGATCCCACCCAGCTAAGCTTATTGTTTATGCATCTGAAATTGAACAAGGGATAGTTATATCATGTTAGATGTTATTATGATCAGGTTCCTGTTTTCATTTGGGCAGAAGGAGATATGATTATGTGTCAAATTGACAAGGGATGGATTGTGATGGCTATTCTCAGTTGTCAACTGGAATATTTGTGTAATGAACCTCAATCCAAAAGGTAAAGAAAAGCTCAGGCCCAGTTGTCATGGTACATGCAAGAACGCAGATCTCAGAGTTCATGGTCAGTCTATAGAGCAAGTTTCAGGACAGCCAAGCTTAGGCAGTGAAGGAGTTAGAAACAGAAAGCTGGAGCTAAGAAATTAGTGGTGATTAAGAAGAGACCAGAATCACGATGGTGAAATCTTCTGGGAAATGTTTTTTTGAGAGCACAAAGAAGCTGTGTTCCAGAGACAGAACTCTTGCTGGCAGCTGGACTTGGTAACATGTAAGAGTCTCCCAGCTAGTACTGGTTTTAAAGGCATGAAGGGGTCATGAAGAACAGCTGAAGCATGGCACTATGAGAAGCCAGGAAAGGCCATTGGTGAAGGTGCAGTCTCAGTTGCAGTTGACAGCCCAGGACTGAAGGGATCATGAAAAGAAGTTGAGGCTTGGCATCCTAAAAGGGACCTATGAGAGGCTATTGGTGAAGCCCAGTTGCAGCAGAAGACCCCAGTGTAGTGGAGACAATAGTACCAAGGGATGACTGCCAAGAACAGCAGCAGCAGTGGAGTGGAATCAACCTAGAGAGGGCAGAGCTGGAGAAGTGACCTTTAGGGGAGCCTAGAAGATCATGTGTTGATCCCAAACAGAAGTTGTGAAGTTGAAGTTGCTTTGGAGTCCCCAAGATGTTACAGATGACACAGCCATGGGATACCTGCCTAGGAATGGTGCTAACAGAGAGTGGACCTAGCCTAAGAGAAAGAACTGTGTTGCTGTCAACAAAGATCAAAGGAGTTGGAGATCTGACATGGAAATGCAGAGTTTGGAGCTTGCCAAGTTGGTTTTTGGTCTTGCTTTTGTCCAACAGCTCCTCGCTGTGACGTTTTAGAATGGTAATGTTTATCCTGTGATGTTGGAAGTATGTAATCTGCTTTTTGATTTTATAGGAAATTACAGTTAAGAGATTGCATGAATTTCAGAAGAGAGCTTGAACTTTGGACTTTTAAACATTATTGAGACTGTGTCAGACTATAAGGACTTTTGAAGTTGGACTAAATTTATTTTGCATTATGCTATGGCCAGGTATGACCCCCATAGAGTCATGTGTTTGAACAAGCCTATGGGGGCCAGGGAGTGGAATGTGGTGGCTTGGACATGCTTGGCCCATGGGAAGTGGCACTATTACGAGTTGTGTAGTCTTGCTGAAGGAAATGTGTCAATGTTGGGTTGGGCTTTGAGGTCCTATGTCCAAGCTCCACCCAGTGCAGAAGAGAGTCTCATCTAGGCTGTCTTCAGATCAAAATGTAGAGCTATCATATCATTCTTCAGCAACATGTCTGCCTGCATGCTGCCATACTTCCTGCCATGATGATAAAGGACTGAAGCTCTGAAACTGTAAGCCAGTCCCACCTTGGTCATGCTGTCTCTTCACAGCAATGAAACCCTAAGACACCCTGTAACTCTAGCTCAGGGGCTCTAATGCCCTCTTCCAGGCTCTGTACATATGTGTATGTTTGTGGTGCACATACATAAACTTAGTCACACATATATAAAATAATAAAAACCTTGCTGTACATATGTGTATGTTTGTGGTGCACATACATAAACTTAGTCACACATATATAAAATAATAAAAACCTTGCTGGGCAGTGGTGGCACACGCCTTTAATCCCAGCACTTGGGAGGCAGAGGCAGGCAGATTTCTGAGTTCCAGGCCAGCGTGGTCTACAGAGTGAGTTCCAGGACAGTCAGGACTATACAGAAAAATTCTGTCTCGAAAAACCAAAAAAATAAAAAAAAACCTTAAAATAAAACAAGTGAAGGTGTTCACAAAACAACACTCCTCTGCTTTTCTCTGCTGAGCTACATGGCAGAGGCACCAAGTGAATGGCTGGGGACCTCACTCATGTCTTGATGGCAGCCACAGGAGGCTTCTGCAAGCAAGTGTGAGCATCCTGAATAGCTAGGTTCCAGGTAGCAATTTACTGAGCAGAGAACACGAACCCCACTGCTCTGAAGGTTACAGCACACAAAACTGCAACCATGAAGTAGCATGGCTTGCTACACTAACATGAGGTGAAGCACGAGGGAAGATTCCTCTCATCCCATCTCAGCTCTAGAATTGGCAGTGAATGGTCAGGGTGGGGGTGTCACCTCCAAAGAGTAGCAGCTGCTGCTGCTGCTGCTGCTGCTGCTGCTGCTGCTGCTGCTGCTTTACCTCAAGCCATGGCATCTCATGAATTAAAGCCATGCACCAAGGTCTCTGCTGGCTCACATTCCTGAGAGCTCCCTGCTCTTTTGGATACCTTAAAGCTTCTCTTTTGAATACCACAGCAAATGACTCCATAAGAATACAAAGTGCAAAATTTTAAACACGAGGAGGCTATTCTACTATAGGTCAAAGAGTTTAAAGAGAAAGGAATGGGGGTCTTCTCAATTACGATTCTAAGGTTCTTGAGCCCTTTCATTAGCTTGTAAAATGGCTTGAGGAACAGGTCAGCTCTGTCTCCCCAAACCTAAAGAAACCCAGTGTTCAAGGCATTGATCAGGAAATGACCTGCCTGATCCCAAGAGGCATTTACAGGAAAACTCATCCTACAGCCTCTCAGAAATGAGGGAGAGGGAAGCTCAGGCAAGAACTCCACTAGGAAACCCTCATGTGCTAGATCAAGTCAGACAGACATAACAAAGGTTGGTGAGGGTGTGGAGCCACTGAAGCCTCATGCTGTTCTGGATGAAAAGGCAAATGGTACAAACACTCTGGGACACTGGTACCTTCTTAGTTAAATATACATCGACTCTAACTCAACAAGTCTGTACAGCTGTTTTATCTGCTGAACTTTAGAATTAGCTGCAAACAACCATTAGAAAACGAGGTGGTTTAATGAAAACGGCCCCAAGGCTCATAAGGAGTGGCACTGCTGGGAGGCGTGGCCTTGTTGGAAGAAGTATGTCACTTGGAGCTTGTTTGGGGGGTTTCAGAGCCCTAAGACAGGTCCAGTGTCACTCTCTCTTCCTGCTGCCTGACTATGCAGATGTAGAATTCTCAGCTATCTTTCCAGCGCCATGTCTGCCTGCATGCCGAGATAATGATGGACTCAGCCTCTGAACTGTAAGCCAGCCCCAACTAAATGTTCTCCTTTATAAGAGTTGTGATAGTCATGGAGTCCCTTTGTAGCAATAAAATCCTGAGATGGAAAACACCACCACGATCCATTTAAAGTTAATGTAAATGACTCCCAAGAGATCTTGTACATTCTGAGTATGACATTTACTATAAATCATCAAATTGATAGAATCTGGAATTATCTGGGCAATGGCTCTCTGGCATGCCTGTAGGGGATTTCTTACTTTTATTGAGGAGGGAAGGACCCACCCACTGTGGGTGACACCATTCCCTGGCTGGGGAAGAATAAACAGAGGGATGACCTGAGCTACAACAGACATTCGTTGCTCTTCCCCCAACTGCAGAAGGGTGTGGCTAGCTCCTGTCACTTTGTTTTCTGCACAATGGACAAGACCCTTGAACTAAAAGCAGGAACACACCCTTCCTCCCTTAGGTTGCTTTTGTCAGAGTACTTTGTCAGAGCAACAGGAAACTAAGGAACTCCTGTCATTTTCACACCATAGCCCTTAGTGTCTTGGTCATCTGCTCTAAGAAACAAAAATAAAGCACTCAACCATCCCCGAGTGACTTCCAAGTGATGGGCTGCTGCTTGTGGCTGTTAGCTCCTGCACAGTTCTGAAGATTGTGCACAACTCATACAGATTCAGCTCAATGGAAAACTTCATTACCACTAAGCTTTGTGGTCTGTGGAACTCCCCAAATAGGAGACGGGAGAAGCAGACATATCCTTTCTTAAGGCATCTTGATACACAATTTGTAAAAGCTCTAACAAAGTGACAAACATGACCTTGGTGTCCACGCAGAGCACTTTTATAAAAAAGAATAAAGCTTGCAGCTAAGGAGATGACTCAGTAATGTGCTTGCCACACAAGCACCATCTCATAAAACCCAGGCATGATGGTGTGTTTGTAATCTACGACTGGAGAAACAGAGACAGGGTACTCTTTAAGGTGCAAGTTAGCCTGGCTGAATTGTCAAATCCAGATAAAAGTGAGAGATCCTGTCTCAGAAAAGCAATGTGGATGATGTCCTGAGAAATGACACCCATAGTCTGCCTGTCCTTTATTCATATACTCACACGTGTGTACATCCACACACACATCAGCATGCATTAATATGTATGCATCCATGCATATATACACACAAAAGAAAAAAAAAAGACACCTTGACATTACCCAATATACAAGGAAGGCAGTGTGGCTTACAGTGTCACTGCTTAAGAATTAGATCATGTGGTGGTGCACGCCTTTAATCCCAGCACTCAGGAGGCAGAGGCAGGTGGATTTCTGAGTTCGAGGCCAGCCTGGTCTACAGAGTGAGTTCCAGGACAGCCAGGACTACACAGAGAAACCCTGTGTCGAAAAACCAAAGAAAAAAAAAAAAAGAATTAGATCATGAACCTGATTCTGGTATACACAGAAGAATCCAGCTCCTTCTGGATTGCTGCCACCGGACATATCCAGTCATCACTACACACCTACCTGTGCAGAGCTTTTGCCGAAGCCCTGCTATGGCACTTAGACATCTAGGACCCTGGACACTAAAGTTTAGGAGCATTCATTTCCTAGGGAGCCTCAGCTGTCTACAGCAAGGGAAGTCAAGGCTATCCCTGTTGTTGACATAGGAGGTGCAGTCAACCATTAGCTCTGCAAAAATCCTTCTCATGACTGAAATTTCCTATACCACACCTCTTCAAAGACATCACTTTGGTTAATGTGAAGTCACAGACAGGACTCCTCATCTACCAAGCTTCAAAATATACAAACTGACATACATGACACGAGAGTGTGAAGAAGACAGACTGTTGGGATGAGCACAGAGAGGACAAGGGACTGAAGTAAAGAACAGTGACAGAGATGTGGGAAAGTGTCATTAGACAGCCTAGTATTCTGTAGGTTGATTAAAAAGTTCAAAGCTTGGGCTGGAGAGATGGCTCAGCTGTTAAGAGCATTGGCTGGCCTTCCAGAAGTCCTGAGTTCAATTCCCAGCAACCACATCTGTAGTGGTTATTTCTGATTGTCAACTTGACTATATCTGGAGTGAATTACAATCCAGAATTAGAAGGCTCACTGTGATCTAGATCTTGAGTCTGGAGACACAAGTTTCAGATGTGGTGGTACGCACAACTTTAATCTGGGCCACACCTGCTGCTGGAGACCTACATAAGGACATTGGAAGGAGGAAGATTCACTCTTCTTCGCCTGCGGGAAGAAGCAACTGAGAGATCCTCGGGTTTTCATTCACAGCTACTGCTGACCATTGTTGGGGAGTTTGACTACAGACTGTAAGTCATCAACAAATTCCCTTACTCTAGAGAGACTGCCTATAAGTTCTGTGACTCTAGAGAACCCTGACTAATATACACATGGTGGCTCACAACCACCTTTAATGAGATCTGATGCCCTCTCTGGTGTGTCTGAAGACAGCTACAGTGTGCTCATAAACATAAAATAAATAAGTATTTTTAAAAGAAATTTTTAAAAAGTTCAATGCTCAAAATATAACGTTAAAACAGCAGGGATAAGAATAAATTCATGGGGCTGGAGGATGGCTCAGCGGTTGAGAGCACTGGCTGGCCTTCCAGGGGTCGTGAGTTCAATTCCTGCACCCACATGGTGGCTCATGACCATCTGCAAGGGTATCTGACACCCTCTTCTGTGGGGATGTACGTGTGACAGAGTACTCAAACACTAAATAAATAAATAAAGATTTAGAAAAAAGAATACACTGATGGGCAATAATTCCACAATGGAGTATTTTTTCCTCTTCCTATTCTGCAGTGCTGGGATCAACCCAGGGCCTGTCCATGCTAGGCGAGTGTTCTACCACTGAGCCACAATCCCAGCCACCAGTTGGGTTAAACGTAGTCTCAATCAGTAGACCATTCACATCCTCTAGTCTCTTACAGAACGTCTTCAGAGAACCAGGTTCAGACTCCTGGTTTTGAACACGGATTACAAATAAACACCAGAGCAGCTTACCTGTGGGGTGAGATGCACACGCCAGGAGTACCGTACTGAAAACCAAAGCAAGCAGAAAACAGCAGAGCAGTTAAGAAAGCTTTCTTCAGCACATGCATTTAAAAATGTAATCCAATCTTACCAGTTAAAGTTACCTGAAAGAAAACGGACTACCCTCACTGGTCTTTCTGCTTGAACCCAGATCCTAAATGAGAATCTTTGGGAATGGCTTACGACTTGGCATGAGGGCTGTGGTGGTTTGAATAGGTTTGGCGCCCATAGACTCATGTGTTTAAATGCTTTGCCCACAGGGAATAACACTACCAGGAAGTGGCTTTGTTGGAGTAGGTGTGGCCTTGTATGAGGGGGTGTGTCACTGTGGGGGTGGACTTTGAGGTCTCCTAGGCTTAGGCTCTGCCCAGTGTGGAATTCTAGCCTCCTCTTGGCTGCCTGAAGAAGACAGAGTCTTCCTGGCTGCCTGTGGATCAAGATGCAGAACTCTCAGCTCCTCCAGCACCATGTCTGCCTGGATGCTGCCATGCTTCCTACCATGATGATAATAATAGACTGAACCTCTGAAACTGTAAGCCAGCCCCAATGAAATGTTTGCCTTTATGAAAGTTGCCATGGTCATGCCTGGGACAAGGTTTCATGTCTCTCCTTCATTTATTACTTCCCTTAGCCCTGGCTGGCCCTATTATAATCTTCATTTAACTTCTAATGATTATTTGAAAGCTGAACAAAGCAAGTTTCAAATTTCATGTAGGTTGCAAGCTAAAAGCTAGCTGTTGAATGTGAGCTAAGGATATTTTTGTCACAAGATGAGCTGTGTAAAAAGTAGTTAAATTTCCAACTGACTCACTCTCAAATGTATCCATCTTCTCACTGCATAGCCAAAGATCACCTGAGCCAACGCTCACTAGATGCCACGTGCTGAGGGATGTGGAGGAGGGCTCCTCTGATGTGGCTATACTCCATCTTGGCGCCACATCCTCCCCTCTGGAGCCCGTGCATCTGCCTGCACTCCCACTGCTCCTGAGCCCAGCTGTGAAGGGCTGAATTCCCACCTTCTGCAGCTTCTAACAGAACTCCATGTCATCTGGCAACTGATCTGGTTACAGGGTAGGAATAAAACGTGCTGTCTAAGTTCAGGAGTGGGGTTTACAGGTATAGGAAGGCCTGCTCGGGTTCTACCCAGGCTGTAGGACAGAATAGCCCAGCATCCTGGCTCATATCAAAATCTCCAAGGATGGCATCTGGGCATTCCTGATTTTCCAGAATCAAGTTGAACCTAGGGCTTCATGATGCTAGTCATGCCAATGGGCTGTATTTTAAGCCCTGCCTCCTTGTGCTCTTGATTTTTTTTAAACTGGGGTTTCTTAGAACAGCAGAGGTAGGAAGAGAGAAGACTTCTGAGAAAGGGGGGTACAGGCCTTGTGTCTCATTATTCAAGAACCTGAAGTTTGTAGGACAGGATTTACACACACGTGCACACACACATGCACACACACACGCTCACACGCACACACGTGCGCGTGCACACACACATGCACACACACGCTCACACGCACACACGTGCGCATGCACACACACACGCGCGCGCGCGCACACACACACACACACACACACACGCTCTATGAGACTGCAGAATTGGCCTAGTCCTCTGCATGGGCTCTGTACGTCTCTTCAGATTCTTAGATCCTCTTCTGCTTATAACTTCAGGAGCATAAAACTTATTGGGAGCAGGATAAGGATACCCCCTTCCATCCCCAAGTGTCTTCTAGGCCCTGCCATGGTCCCTTAAATACCACCAGGATCATTCTATTAGGTTAAAAGAAATTCAGAGTTGACCCTCTAATCTTTACTTGCAATTTCACAAAGCCAGCCTTACCCCATACTCGTGCTGGGCCACCCTGGGGACCAGAACCATATTTCACTCATCTTGGGGTCACAAGCAGTCAGGCATGCAGCTGAAGCTCAATACAGTTCTAACAGACTCAATCACCTCTGAATATATCTCAGGTAAGAATATGTCTAAAGAAAAATACAACTTAAAACCCCTAAAATTATAAATTACATATAGTATAAAGAGGAAGATATTCCAATAAAAATTATGCTAATATTTTTATTATAAATAGCATACCTTTTTAAAACCTACTCCTTGATGAAATATTTACTGAGTGCCAAACATGTGTGTGGTGTGTATGTGTGTATGTGTATGTGTGATGTATGTGTCTGTGTGTGTGGTGTGTGAGGTGGATATATGTGGTGTGTATATGTGTGTATGATATGTGTATGTGTATTTATGTTTCTGTGTGTATTATGTATGGTATGTGATGAGTGTGTGTGTATGTATGTGTGTGTGATCTGTGTCCCTTTGTGTGGTATGTGTATATTTGTATTTCTGTGTGTGTATTTCTATGTGTGGTGTGTGTGGGTGTGTGTGTGTGTTTGTGTGTGTGGTACTGGGGATTGAACCTAACACATCGTGCATGCATGTTAGGCAAGTGCTATGCTGCTGAGCTATACATACCTTCAGCCCTATTTTTACTCTTGATTTTTGGAGATAAAATCTAAGTTTCCCAGGCTACTGCTGATCTCACCATGTAGCCCAGAACAGACCTTGAACTTGGGATCACCCTGCCTCAGTCTCCTTAGTAGCTGTGCATAGGCCTGAGCCACTGAACACAGTGTTCCAATATCAGAAGGAAACAGTAAGTGGTACAGGAAGCATCTGCTCACAGGAAATGAAGTGGGACGATCCAGGGAGTTGCAGTCTCCAAACACTAGCCTGCATGTTGCCCGCCCCACCACATCATCACAGAGAATGCCTGCCCATTTCTCATTGACAGGCATAATCTCACCCGAAGAACAAGGAAGTAGAGAATGTGTGAGCAACATTACAGTAATAAATCTGTATTTTCTACACTGGAGGAACTCAGAGGCATTCACAATACAAGGACACCCTCATTTACTACCTCAGTTCTCTGAAATGTAGGTAGAAGGCACACCTGTACTCAGAAGTTTCAGGTATTTTGGCCCTCTAGCCAACCACTCCCTGAATAAGCCACAGCCGTATTCATCTATCTGAACTGCAAGAACTGCGCTAGTTCTCTCCTTGTTCTTACCCTGTACCTTCTCACAGGGAAGAACCATGTTGTATTAATCTCTGGGTCCCAAGCATACTGGTATAAGGCCCACAGCAGGTGCTCAAAATGGGTTCTAATATAGGTGTGTCTGTGTGGGGTCACCAAAGAGTCTGAGTCTGAGTTAGGAGCAAATGCATTCTCAATGAAGGAGGCTATCTATCAAAGACAGAGAGCATTCCACTTGTGCATCTCTCAAAATACTGAGAGCAAATGAATCTCTGCCCTGGCAGGTGGTGCTCCAGGCTGGCCCAGAGAGAACAATCCATTTATCCAAGCGGAGGGCAGAGTCCTGGATGCTGACCTCCCAGCACCAAGCAGCAGTGGCCAGCTGAAAGTGGTCCTCATTTAGATACATCTCTTCACCACTTTACTCATGAAAAACATCTGGATAGAGTTGGTGCTTCACATAGGAGTCTGCTACAACCTCAGCAGGAAGTCCAGACTACCAGTGCCATAGGCGATAGACATCTCCCAGCAGAGGAGGGAGAGGGCAGAATAAAGAGCTGCACCTCACAGAGGCTCACTTCTCTGTGATGCTGTACCTTTGTTGCACGGCTTGTCTTCTGTGCAGAACTGCCTACTATGACCCAACATCTGGGAAATGAACCCAACACCCAGTGCATGCTGGGTACTTTACCACTGACCTATAGCACTGGGGAATGTTTTTAAACACCAAGAACCATTGGCATTTTGGGAGAACGTATCTTACCTTCCAGTAGCTGGAAGGTAGAGACAGGCAGATCCCAGGGGCTCACTGGCCAGCCGCCTAGCTAAAATGGCAAGCTCCAGGTTCAGTGAGAGAGCCTGCTTCAAAAAGTAAGGCAAACAAGAAAGGAAGATAGCAGAAGTTGACCTCTGGAACACACACACACACACACACACACACACACCACCCGCTAGTAGGTCTAAGCACAGCACAACAAATGATTGGGACTTTTTCTTCTGCAAACAGCTGTGCTTAGGGTGAATTGTACATTAAACAATGTTTGGGGGACTGGAGAGATGACCAAGTGGTTAGTGCGTGCTGTTCTTGCAGAGTACCTGAGTTCAGTTCCGAGCACCCATGTCAGGGGACTCGCATACACCTACAACTCTGGCTCCAGATGTGACTCCTTTGCCCACTGCCAGTACTTGTTCTCACGTGTGTGCACATCTGAACACACACATGACTAATTAAAGATCAAAACCCTTTGAGGTGTGTTAATAACTGCTGGGTTGAGCTGTCCAACAGGAGCTTTCTCCGAAAATGGAGCTACAGTGAATGCTGAATGTTGTAAGTCAAGTAACTCCATCAGAAACTGCCACCACCAAATGCTAAGGTACATATCTAACTTGGTGCTCTCACTGAAAGTCTGTATGTAGGCACACTTGGATCCTCAGCGCAAATCTCACTTTCTCAGTCAAGTCTGGAGGGCACAGCCTGAGGTTGCTGAAGCCCCAAATCATCCTGAGCTATCCCATGCAGCAGGCCAACCGCATCCTCTGCTGGGCACACACAGGCGTCTGTACGCCATACTTACGTTTATAAAGTAAGCCTCAGACATGACTAACCACCTTAACAAATACACCATGAAAACAACCTTAGGTCTAGACTAAAATGTAGACTCCTGAGAATGTCTGAAGCGTCATATCAAAGGGATCTAGCCTGTGGCTCTCTGCTCTGTACCCTGAAGGGTGTGGGTGTGGGGGTCTAGGTGTTGTTGGGGGGGGTGTCTGTGTGTGTGTTGTGTAAGATGGGTGGGTAAAGGGGACGGTCAGATAATCGTTAACAACAAGAACCAAGCTCAGGGCCACTTGAATAAGGGATTAAGGATTCAGTCTGGAAGCAAAGGTTTGGGCACTAGAAAAAATACCCCTCACTCTCCAGGGGGAAGGGTCAGACCCTTAATGCTCAAGGTCAAACAGGCTCTTGCCAGGGTTAAGGATAGGCCAACCATTTGGATTCTTCAGATTATGATCAACACACAAAATTTAAACTTGCTCCTAGCAGTCGATTTGTTTAAAATTCTATAATCAAAATACTACTGGAAAACAAAAACTCCTCTGAAGGCATAAGCAGGATACACATTATTCTTGAAAACTGTGAACAATGTCTTACCTGAATATGTAGTTTAAGTACTGCTGCTCAATGTCACTGAGAAATGAGAGACAACTCATGAGATAATGTAAGGAATTAAGTCTATAAATTGTCATTATCCTTTATTAATAAAGTCTATCTCTAGGCTATTGATTTCATAAATTATCAAAAGAGGGGTGCTTCATATTTTAGACCCCCTTTTGTCACTTACCTGAAATAACATTTTAAATTCCTTACAACTCATTGAACATGAAGCCTTCACCCCTAGGTTCTAGTCTTTTTGGTTTGGGAAGGTATTCTGCAGGTTACCAAAAGAGAAGTGTGGACACTAACCAAGCCACAAAGCCTTTGACCTACAATCTGTGCTGCCTGCAAAATACTCTAGAGCAATGGTGGCCCAGAGTTTTGGGAGTAGCCAGCCAGCGTCTGATCTGACTTAAGGCCCACTCCTCAGGAAGGAACCCATACCCAACGCTGCTTGGATAACGAGAACTAGAGACTAGGTGCCCAGAGACTTAGGGCAAAATCAAACATTGAGCAACAGAACATAATAGATGGATGCCAATGATATTCTGCTATACTCATAGATCAGTGCCCTGCCCAGTCGTCACCAGATCCTTTGCAGCAAATGGGAACAGATGCAGAGACCTACTGCTAGACATTCTGAGAACAGAGAGTCTAAACTTGAGGTTTCCCTGAAATCCCTGCCCTCAGCGTTGAGAGAATCCCATAGAAGAGGAGGCAGAAAGATTGTACGAATCAGAGAATAGAGGATACCAGGAGAACATGGCCCTCTGAATCAACTAAGCACAGTGTTTATTATGCTCTCATGGACTGAAGCAGCAAGCACAGGGCCTACGTGGGTCTACACACGGTCCTCTGTGAATACATTATAGTTATGAACTGCGGTGGACAGGCAGGCGATTGTCAAAGAAGCAGAAATATAAATTCTAAACGTTTATTGGGGTTTAGCATCAGTGGACCTATTCATTTTGAGCAGACAGTTGCTAGTTCAGTACAAATACATACGTTGCCTGGGTCAACTGCTGCCCGTGTTATGTATTGGCTACTCTCAAAGGATGGTCAACTATCAACTCTATCAACTATCTTGGGCCATGGGACTCACTGGATTCCAGGGCTGACATTCTTAGCAGATGAAAATCCAGGGCCAGCAAGATGGCTCAGGTAGAAATACAGCTCTGGGCCCTCAGTCTGCTTTCCATAGACAGAGATAGAACTGATGGAAGAGGAGAGAGATGATTCCCAGAAACTATCTTCTCACCTACACACTAAGCATGGCATGTACACACCTCACATATGTACACCACACACACCAATAGGATTTCTTTATAAAATACAGAATACTCAAATACATTCAAAACTCAGCTAAAGACTTTTATCTCAGTGTATGTTCAATACCATGTGGTAGATACTTAAACTGTAAGAATCACATGCTATTCATCCAACCTCAAATTTAAGTGAACATTGTACACTTTGTGTGGCTTCATTCCCCCCACCCCCTGACATGGGTTTTCCTATGGAGCCCAGTAAAGCCTTGAACTCTCGATCTTCCTGCCAAAGAGGAATTAATTACTGGTCTTCCCAGCCACACCTGGCTCTGCGGCTTCTGGCTGTAGAAACATTCAAAGAACAAAAGGCAACCAGAGGAGTGAAAGTAACAGGGACAGGGCCTTCACATGGGAGTCACAGGGACAGGGCCTTCACATGGGAGTCACGGGGACAGGCCTTCACATGGGGGTCACAGGGACAGGGCCTTCACATGGGGGTCATGGGGACAGGGCCTTCACATGTGGGT
>JADRCH010000086.1:2520015-2535384 GCA_019843965.1 Rhynchomys soricoides
GGGAAAGGGCCTTCACATGGGGGTCATGGGGACAGGGCCTTCACATGGGGGTCATCCCCTAGGCCTCCCTTTCCATGCCTCCAGGCACCCCCACACCCAGAGGCCAGCTAGCCAGTCTCAGGCTCCAACTGAGGGGAGGAAAAAATTCTTTTCTTTCCCTTTTTTTTCTTTTTATTTGCATTCACTAAGGCTTTTTCAGTGAATTTCTGAAACAGTGAGTTTCTGTTTTACTTACAACAGACTGGAAGCTAGAGAGACTTCCAGATATAAACTGAGTCAAGTTTTAGGGGCTGTCAAGACAAAGAACAGAAGCTGCCCTTCTGCGGTAGATGTAGTGAGAAGGCTAGGCTGATTCCACGACAGGCTTCAATCTAGGCCTAAATCTCTGTTTCCAAGAACTGGGCAATTCCAGGCAAGTCCAGGCCTCAGAAGCTGCCCCACCACCTGGCCTGAGGCAAGGACAATGGGTCAGCAGCAGTTTCCAGACCTCCCCACCAAGTTTCCGGCCCCTACACCCCTGTAATGGAATGTCCATAGAGACAGACCCAACAGATTAACACAGAGGTCACCTACCCCGGAATCTCCTAATGTGCTTTAAATCAGGCCTGTGAACTCACTTGGTTGTGTCTCTATCTTGCTAATGGGAGACCTCAGCATGCTGGATTTCTGCAGAATAAAACACTCTGTGTGTTTACATACTATTCGAGACCAGGGTATCATTCTTTGGCCAATGATGGAGCCTTACAGTAAGCAAGCAGCACCTGAAGAGCTGGCATATGGGCTCTTCACTAAATGCTCATCTACATGGCTGTGCTTGAAGGATAGGAGGCTTCCCTCTGCCCACACTGCTGAAGGCTGGTGGCAACAGGCCTAAAGGTGGCCCAATTAGCAACCAGGAGAATGGCTCTGGAGGCCATCTACTCTCGGAGCCCCATCTCTGGCCAGAGGGAATACCTGGGGCACATGTGGGTCTCATCTCCTTTGCTAGTCAACTCCCCAAATGTTAAGAGCTTACCTTAGCACAGTGGGCTTCCGGGACTTCCGAAGTATTTTGTAAGAACCTAGACAGGAAGGGAGGGGAGTCACTGATACTTTCTGTTTAAGAAGCTGCCTAGCTCTTCTCTCTTCTCTCTTCCTCTTCTCCCTTGCATCTCTTATCCCTTACCTCTCCCCGTTCCCTTCCCCCTCTCTCCACGTGGTTATGGCGTATCTCTCCACTTCTCTACTCTGCCTATACTTCCAGCAAAGCAGAAAAACCCACAGGGAGAAGGGCAGCTGGCTCCAGACTCCCTCGCCTGATGTCACACTCTGACAGGAGGAAAGAGCACCAGGGGGTGCAGGGATCCTGAGATAATGTCAGGCCCTTCAGCCCCGCAGGAAGCACTTGACCAGGAATGACAGGTGGTAGTGATAACTACAGTTTTAGCTACTTCCCATGTTGCTTGTAGAGAACAGAAATCCTCAAGCTTTCTGATTGCAACCAAGTCAAACAAGAAATACAGAACTGGGGACTTGAATTAAAATCAAACTGTCTTTCAATTTCACCTTTTTGGATTTTTGTTTGCTACTGGAAAAACTTTAGACAGGCCATTGAATGTATGGGTCTCAAAGCCCATGTATCCAGAAATGAGTCCAAGTGGGACCATAGGATTTCTGGTGGTCAGATAAAGCAAGCATTCCTTAGGAACTTGTGAAATGAGTTTTTCTTCCCCCAAAGCAGCCCCTTCCCCCAGCTATGCACTCTCTTTATAATCCAGACTGCTCTAAACTCCCCACACCCAACACTTTCTCTCCCTCCCTTGCACTTTTTCTGGTATGTTCTATCTCTTGCAACCTCCACTACTCTCTCCCACCTCCCCAGCCCTGGCCATGACCAACCTGCTTCCCTTCTCTCTGCTCTGGATTCTTCCAGCTGCCTCTGGATAATAAATGAATCCTTGCTCCTATGGAGTGATCATGCCAGCAATTGCTCTACTGAGCCCACGATTTTTAGGAAAGACCAACCAGCATTACAAATGAAACCCGAGTCAGGTGTTGTGGTGCATGCCTTCCTTCCCAGCACTCAGGAGGCAGAGGCAGGTAGGTCTCTGTGAGTTCAAGGCCAGCCTGGTCTACAAAGACAGCCAGGGCTACATAAAGAAACCCAGTCTTGAAAAACAAAAACAAAAAGACCAATGAAACCCAAACCAAGGAGAGTTTGGCACAAAGGAGGGTTATGTTGGAAATGGATATATTTAAGGAAAAGTCAAAAGTAGGAAAAACAAAACCTGGACAACGTCCATTTGACTGAAATCTTAATGTTTTAATTTTCCTATTCTCTGGGGTCACTAAAAATGGCTACACGGCAAGAGCTTAGTAACAGTCCTCAATTGTTTAAGAAAAGACTTTTAAAAACTTACCTACACAAAAGAAGTGGATTAGAGCCCAAAAATATCCATCTGGATCAAACTGTAAGACAGGATTAAAAAGGCAAAGAGGAGCTAAATTATAGACAGGCAGGGATGTGTACAGCAGTCAGGAATCAGATGGTAAACAGAGAGAGCTGAAGGCTCCAGAGCAACCCTCTGGGGCTTAGAATCAGTTCATTTCCCACCCAGTAGCCCCAGACATCTTCCTGGGTTCCCCAGTACCCTACTCTGCCACCACCCCCAATGTGCTCAAATGCAAATTCATGACATCCAAAGATCTGTAGGTATGTTATGGTTAAGAATGGAATCTAACCCTAGACGGAGACAGAATATTGTCTCCTCCCTTAAGAGCTAACCTGGTTGTGTGCACGGGGATTTTTGACTTGCACCACCACATCCAGCTTTTTTCTCCCTCCCTCCCTTCCTCCCTCCCTTCAACTTGGGCACTAGAAATCCACACTCTGGTCCTCAAGTGCTTACCCAATGAGCCATCTCCCTTGTCTGTGTTGAGAGACGTTAAATAAGGCAAACGACACAAAGCACAGAGCACGTCGCAAGGGAAGTCCCGTAGCTGTTAGTTATTCCTACTTTTAGGGTCTTGGAGCCCTCTCAGGGACTCCCCAGCCTCAGGGTTTCCCTGGGCAGAGCCCTGGCCTCTCTGTGTTATAATGATCTGTTGTCCTGGTCTGTTTCCCTCCCCTTTGCTCTAAATGTCTCCAGTTTCTGCTGGAATGGACTAGTGTTCGTATCCCTGAAGCCTAGCTCAGTGCCTGACACTCAGTAGAGTCCTAATACTAAGAAAGAAAGGGGAAAAGGTTAAGTAAGAAAGACAAATGATTTACACAAAAAGGGTAACTGTTGGTTTGGTCTGTTGCCATGTATTATATGCTAAATACTGGCCCTCAAGATCTGGTTGCCCACCGACCCCACCCCCACCATACACACAGACACACACACACAGAGAGAGAGAGAGAGATCGATCCTCAGGGACAAGGAGATTCTCACGTATACCAAGTGATAGTATATAACTTTGCTCTTAAATTTAAAACTATTGGTTAAATAAAGATGTCCACAGCCTGTAGCTAGGCAGAAGCGAGGTAGGAGGGGCTTCAGTCCCTAGGCTTGGAGTCTGAGACAGAGACCACAAGGAGAAGAGAGAAGAAAATGCCATGGGGTAGGTGGATTGTGAGAACAGGGCCATGAGGGTTGACCAGTTAGGAGTAGGAGCTGCCCAGGAGGAATGGGGCGAGTTATATCTCGGGTTATTGACAGGAAAGCATACAAGATAGCACAGAGGGTTGATACCTGCCCGGCTCTAATGCATTTAAGGCGCATTATAAATATAAAGGTTTTGTGTCTTTGAGATAGAAATCCCCAATTAATATTCACCACAACAATGAGGTGATTACTAGGGCTGAAAGGGGCCTCCAAGGGCCTCATAGGATAAACTACATCTAGCATAAGATGCCAGTGAAAAGCCCATGCAGAAGACGACATTTTAGGGTAAGAGTTGATTTCAACTTTGAATCAGTGCCTGAGTCTTCAGTTACTTAGGTGTGGGATCAAAGGTTCCTGAGGCACTGGCACAAGTCAGACTGCACCCCTCCAGGAGCCATTGTTGAAAGGCCTGGAGAAATGGCAGGCTGAGCCACAAGGCAGCTGGCCTGAAAGCTTTTGCACGTGTTTGTTAGGCCGGGCCATTCTGGCTCTAAAAGAAAGAGGCACAGAAGTACTGCACAACTACGTGTGCTTCAGAGAGCAAAAGAGTCTTTGAAGGTACCGAGTTCACCTGGACTTACCTGAGAGTCCTGGAAGGGAAGGCACCCTGCAGCAGCCAAGAGGAAGAGGGCACTGTGGACAAGCAGACAAAGCAGGCAGCTTCAGCTTTCAACATCTGAGCATGTCTCATGTGTGCAGAGGTAGAAACACACCCCCCTGGGATGCGCAATTGGCAAAGAGACTCTAAGAGCACCCAGCTCCCCTGAGCATTTCTGAGAGCTCCACTACCTACATCTCACAGTTGTATGCTCTGCTGACAGTCAGGTGTCTCCTATGGCTCAGCTAGCTGCTTCCTAAAGCCTGATATTCACAAAGTACCTGAGAACTAGAGCTGGCTCACTCTAAAAGTGTTCACTTCACCATCATACCCACAGAGATGAGAGAGGCAAACTGGGAGACCATATCACAACCATGTCAGTTACTGAATGAATGCAGTATGCACAGTGCATTATGTCGTGGTCCACCACCGATCTGTCTAAATAATTGATCTCAGTATCTCCAAAAACGGAGCATATCAAACATGTGTTTCTTGATAAGTTACACTCAGGACACAGAATCAATCATCTGTCTTAGGTGCTTGAATTTAATAATGTAGAAATAATACAATAAACCTAAATTTAGGCTCAGTCCACAAAAAAACAGGCCTGGACCTTCAAAAATGTGAAGACCAGGCTATTTCAGAAGGTAAAGGTACTTATTGCTAAGCCTGATGATAGCTTCATTATGAGTTTAATGTTCTAATTACTCAATTTTAATTTAATTATTAGTTTAATTAATTTAACTAATGAGTTTAATTCCTGTGTCATGGTAGAAGGAAAGACCTAACCCCAGGAAGATGTCCTTTAGCCTCCATTCATCACAGGCACACACGCACAGGCACACACACAGCAATAAATGTGGTTTTAAAATGTTTAATGGAAAGGCAAGTAAAAACATAAAAAGAAAGGTTGAAGAACTGGCTGATATTGAAAACACATGCCATCCTGGAGGGGAAACTCCTATAAAATGGGACACTGACAAAATTGAAACATGAACTCAATATCAGATAAGGGCACCTTATCAATGTAGTCCACTAAACATTTTTGCTACATCATTTTTGTTACATCAGAGACAGTTGACATTAAGAGTCAAAGTACTAAAAAATAGGGTCATGGTCTCTGAAACTGACTGTCAAATGAATCAGAAAAATACAGGTTAAATATATATATTTCCATTTATATGCATAGGTCCGTGTATATATATGAGAGAGGAGAAAGAGAAAACAAATAGAAACAAGGTCGAAATGTGTAAATGTAGGAATCCACTGTAAGAGTCTTGCTTAATCTTCTTTTTAAATGATTTGTTTATTTTATTTTATGTGCATTATTGTTTTGCTTGCATGTATGTCTGCATGAGGGTACCAGATCCCCCAGAAACAGAGTTGCAGATAGTTATGAGATGCCACTGTTTGCTGGGAATTGAACCTGGGTCCTCTGGAAAAGCATCCAAGTGCTCTGAACCTCTGAGCATCTCTCCAGCACCTCTTGCTTATTAATCTTTACTTTCCAGACAAAAAGTTTTTAAGAAAAACCTTTTATAATCCTGAAATATAGGTGAAATGCTACGGTGCTAGGTTTTGCTTCAAAGTCATGCTGAGAGAAAGGAGAGGGTAAGCTGCAAGGTGAGAATCACTGACTAGGAAACCCATCCAGAGACTTCATTTATATTGCCTGCTTTTATACATAGCTAGAGATTTCTACAAAATATTCCTCTTAAAAATTCTCTTACGAAACCTCAACACAGCCAGGTGATAGTAGCACATGCCATTAGCCCCAGCACTTGGGAGTCAGAGGCAGGCAGATCTCTGAGTTAGAGGGTAGCCTGGTCTATAGAGTGTGTTCCAGGACAGCCAGGGCTACACAAAGAATCCCTGTCACAAAAAACAAAACAAAACAAAACAAAACAACCAAACAACCAGCCTAATAATCAACCAGCCTAATAACCAACCAGCCAGACAAAATGCACTCAGAGGTATTTTCAGAGCTCTCCTTGCTGATCAAAGGCCACTTGGGGTGTCAGGACCCCTGGTTTTGGTATCTCTCTTATGGGTTTCACACACAGAAAGGCATTGCTTTAGGCTCTGTCCAACAAAGTTCTCCTTTTAAAAAGAGGCACCAAAATAACCCTGACCACAAGCCAGCTACTCCCCTTCTCTAGCCATTTTATAAGACAGCGACACCTGACCGCCCTACCCCCTCCCCTGATCTGTTGCACCGCTGGCAGCAGAGAGAAGGCCAAAGGCACAGAGTCTGCACACAGGGAGCAGCGCTCAGCACAGCATCTGCACATGGAGGGCATCGCTCAGTACAGCCTCTGCACCTGGAAATCTTATTTAACTTTTTTTGTTTTTGGTAATGGGAGCTGGCCTTATAGTCTCACTCATGCTAATCAGAGATTCAGATGCTGAGTTATCCCAGCCCTGGTCTTATTTTTTGTCGTGAGGCAGGATCTCATGACTTTGCCCAGGTGGCTTGAATTTGCAAATCTCAAGCCTCAGCCCTCTGAGAAGCTGGTATTACAGGGCTTTCTATGCCACCATCCCTGGCTTTCAGGAAATTTTTACATAGGGCATCATAAAGCATCTCATACCAATATACATACTTCGTGTACAGAATTTTCTACACACACACACACACCAATGTCATGTACAACCTGAGGGTCACAACCTCAGTACACTGTGAACAGTGACGCCAACCCATTTCAATGGTCCTCCCTGCTATAACATGTAACTGTGGACTGCACCCAGGCTTGCAGAACTGTTAGGGCTCAAGGCTCACTGGGGATCCCTCATGGCTGAGCCCTGGTTTGGGGAATGTCAGAACAACATGAGCCAGGCCCATCCCAGAAGCCTCTGCACTCAGTCCACCCTCCTCTGACAGCTGTGGTGACTTCAGTGTCTAAAGGATAATGAAGGCAGGGAGGGATGAGTGGAGAGGGACCACCAGGGGCTTCCTGGCACAACACAGCAAAGCGGTGGGTTTAATGGAGAGAAGGAGAATCTGGATGGGCTTGGGACAACGCCTCCTCACAAGCGGTGAGCAGCAGGCACTCATATCCGGGGTGAGACTGGACTGGCTCCCACAGCACCTGCCCTCAAGCCATACTGACTACATTAGGTAGTCACTCATAGATCACAAAGAGCTTTTCACAACAGTTAATCTCCTTCTAAGAAGAGGATGGGTCCTAAGGTTGTGTTGGCATTTTTTTTTCAACTTGCAACCTGTACTAAAAGCCAAGGAAGGTGACAGGACTGGACGGATGAAAGCCCAGGAATTCATGCAACAACAAGACAACCTATACCAGTTTATCAAGGCAGTGCCACTGGTGTTCTGCCTTCAGGGTGCAGCTTCTCAGTCACTGCTGAGGGAGAGGGTAGTCCAAGCAACCAAACCCTGTCAGAATAAGGATGTGGAGCACAGGCACCTACATCAGTCTGGCCTGCCTGGGACACGCTTTGCTGAGACCTCTCTGAGGCACAGGGCATTTAAAAACCTATCTATGATCATAGCCTGGAACCACAATTCAGTCCCTGAGATCATGGAAAGTCATAGACCCCATTGTGCTTGCTAGTCTGTGTCAACTTTGCCCCCAAGCTAGAGTTATCTGAAAGGAGAGAACCTCAATTGAGAAAACACCTCTATAAGATCCAGCTGTAAGGCATTTCTTAATTAGTGAATGACAGAGGTGGGCCCAACCCACTGTGGGTGGCGCCATCCAGGGTCTGGTGGTACTGGGTTCTATAAGAAACCAAGCTAAGGGCTGGAGAGATGGCTCAGCTGTTAAGAGCACTGATGGTGGCTCACAACCATCTGATGCCCTCTTCTGGTGTGTCTGAAGACAGTGTACTACATATAAATAAATAGATCTTTAGAAAAAAAAGAAACCAGGCTAAGCAAGCCATGATGTGCAAGCCAGTAAGCAGCACCTCTTCATGACCTCTGCACCAGTTCCTGCCTTTAGGTTCCACCCCTGCTTGAGGTTGCTGTCCTGACTTCCTTTGATGATGACCTGTGATGTGGAAGTGTAAGCTGAATAAACCCTTTCCTCCTCAACTTGCTTTTTGGTCGTGGTGTTTCATCACAGCATGGAAAGCCTACGACACCTAATAATGCAAATATCATTTTAAATATACATGGGTGCACATACACATGTTCATGTGTGAAGGGATGCACATGCGGAGGTGCGTGCATGTGTGCATGCGTGCGTGTGTGTGAACATGTGGAGGCCAGAGGTTCCGCCACAGGAAGGATCCATTTTGTGTTCTGAGACAGGGTCTCCAAACCATGTCTCCCCATTACACCGCACACTGGGACTAAAACCATCCATGACCACACTGGGCTTCTAAAGTGTGAGCTAGAGACTGAACAAGGGCATCACGATCCTGAGCTACATACTATTAAGTAGCTATCTCTCCCACCCCTGTATCCCCCTCCCCACCCCCTTCCGCCCCACCCCACCCGGTTTTTATCTTTTAGACTTTAAGTTGTTGCATGGTTTTCATTTGGTTCTCCATCACCACCACTGCACAATTAGTGAAGTTTTGTGCAGAAATACAATGTTGGGTTAGGTTTTCCCCTCAGAAGAAAATATTGCAAAAAAGAAGGGAACAATGGAAAAAATGAGAAGCAAAAGCACAAATGTATGACTGATGATAATAAATGATAATAAGCCCTCCTTCAGCAGTTTATCAGCTGAGTTAAAATGAGGCTAAATCTTAGAGCCTCACGATGTGTTAACTTACCTACAGATCTTTGAGAGTGATGTTTTCTGTATGAAAGTAAAGAGACATAATAATTAGTCTTTCAAAACTCTTTAATTCCCTTGAACAGAAACATTCAGAGTAAAAAGCAAATCAATTACAAATGTTTTCGGGAGCTTAAGAGCTCACTGCCAGGGGATAGAGAGATGACTCAGCAAAGAGAATCTCTTGCGTTTAGGAGTTCTAGCTGTTCTTCCAAAGGTCCTGAGTTCAATTCCCAGCACCCACATGGTGGCTCATAATTACAACTGTAGTCCCAAAGGATCTGATGCCCTCTTCTGATGTGCATATAGGCAGACAAAACATCCACATATATAAAAAACATACATAAATACATCTTTTATTTTTAATAAATTATCTTTTTATTTAAAAGAGAGCTTGTTGACATTTAGTGTTTCCTGCAGCTTCTGCTGCTTGGACCAAACAAATGACTTAGGCCAGAGGTGAGTCCTCTGCCAAAGCACTTTGACCACTGGTACAGTGTGAGCTTATGAACAGCATGTCAGAGCCAATCTTCAAATCTTACACACAAATCCCAGGACACAGAGAGAAGTCAATGTGATCTCTACAGGAAAAGAAACTAACCTCTAGGTCAACTTCTATCCTCTGTGTATGTATTCATTTATTTAGTAATTTATTTCAAATATTTATTTTTTACATGTATGTGTGTCTGTATGACTTTACATATACCACATGCATGCAGATGCCCACAGAGGCCAGAAGAGGGCACTGGATCTCCTAGAAATGGAGTAACAAGGGTATTTTAAGATACTTGCTGTGGATTCTGGGAACCGAACCCAGGTCTGCTGCAAACACAGTAAGTGGTCTTAACCACTAAGCCACAGCTCCTGCCTCCTAATTAACGACTTCTGAGACGATCTTTGTCTTGCTGTTTCTAGATTATTCTTGAACATCTAACTCAAGTCATGCTCCTCCCTCAGCCTGTGTAGCTGTGACGGGGGCACGCATCACTGTGCACAGCCACACCAGTGTTTCTCTAACTCTCCCTTCCATTCATCCAGCTCTTCCTGTTAGCATGGCTACACATCCTGTGGTGTGTGAAAGGTAAGCGAAATGAGGAGGGGAACGCTGAGTCTCACCCTCGGAGAGGGGAAAAAAATAGCAGGTTGGAGGAACAGAGACCTGGCATTGGAAACAAAGAAAGTGTGACCGGGGCTCTTCCCTGACAATGCAGTTTTAATCAGATCAAGTAAATTAACCCTTCACAGAAAAATGAAGGCTTAGCTGAGTCAGTCAGGAAGAATGACATATTAATTCTGGATATTTCAGAATCATTTTACTATCTAGAACAAGCTACAATTTTTGATGCCTAGTCAGACAGTGTGACATACAAGCAGGCTTTGAAGAAGCAAAGGACTAAAACCAGGGACAGTGATACAAACCTGTCATTCCAGCACTCCAGAGCCCAAGGCAGAAGGATCATGAGTTCAAGGCCACTGTTGGCTACAGAGTAAGTTCTAGGGTACCTTAAGTTTTCACATGTTGGTAAATAACCAAGTTTTTATTCTATTAATAAGTAGATGTTATTTGAATGCAAAGCTATGGCAAACATGGCTGTGCTGCCCCCTAGTGGGAAGAATGCCTGAGCTCATAAGTCCTGTATTTTTGACCCTGTTATGGTAAAAGGTACTTTCAAGCTGTATTAGAATCTAAACACAATGGAACCTCACAAACCTTGTGAAGAGCAGGCTCACAGGGCAGAGGCTGCAGGGCTGGTCTAGATTTGCCATGAAGAACATGTCAACTCAGTAACTACTGCAGGCTTGTGACAGAACAATGATGTCACCGGTCCACTAGAGTTCAGCCTCTCAGAGGGCAGGTTCTTTTTATATTAAATTAGTTTTATTTCATTTTAACTATAATGCATTTTGGTTTGCTTAATACATGTTCTCATGTTGCCCAGGCTGGCCTTGAACTCACTTTCCCTTCCATTCCTGGGATTCAGGAATACACTACCACAGCCAGCTATTTTTTTTTTTTTTTCACAAGACAGAACTGTCTCATGTAGCTCAGGCTGGCTTTGGATTCAAAATAATCCCCCCGCCACATCCTCCCGAGAACAGAGATTAAGGTATTTTTCTATGTCCAGCCCTTTCAGACTAGAGGCTGACATAGAGAGCGAGAACATGAGCACGTCTCATCACACCGCTCAGTCACCCAGGACTGAGACTTGACTGTAAGGTATTCCCATTTCAGGGCCTCCATCCCAAAGTAAGCAGTCCCCATAGTAGCTCAGGGTCTGGGGGTGCGAAATGGCTGAGTGGAGTAACAGACACCTGTAATCCCAGCCCTTGGGAGACAGACAGGAGGACTGCAAGTTCAAGGCTAGCCTGGGCTACACACTGAGGAAGAAAAGGTCACAGGAACAAGAATTATGAGGGCACAAATCACTCTGGATTACCCAACTTACTGCAAGTACTGCTTGGCCTTTGCGGGGTGCCATCCTAAGGGCAGTACCTACATTGCCAGTACAACTATGGGTCAACAGCCATGGATTATCCTATAAAGATACTCAAGACATGAAGGAAATCAGGGAAGGGGTTAATGCCACAGCCTGCCTGTCTTCCAGTGACGGCCTCTCTGACCTTCAGTCACCAGCCTTCAACTGCTGCTTCCTCTGCCTACCTGAAGTTTCTGTTTTCCCCTTGCCAGCTGGAAAATCCTACATCCCATGTAGTTCAGCTCAAATCTACCCCTGGAAGGCCTTTCCTGCGGTGACCAGTCCTCCCAGTTCCAGCCACATATGACCCTGTGGCATCAAAGCCCGCACGTTAATGTCAGTTCTTCTATGCTCAACTCTGAGCTCCATGACAGCTACGAATGCACCTCCACATCTCAACTGTAGGCCTGGCAAAATGTTTGCTATTCAGTGTAAACAATACGCATTAAAAAACAAAAAACAACAGTGGTCGTCCCACAAGCGTGGCTGATGCTAAGGTCCTGTTCCCCAATTGGTTCTTGATCTATCAGTAAAGAAAGCCATGGGCCAATTGCTGGGCCCAGGCGGGGCTTCCAGGTCCCTGGAGGCAGGTGGGGAGATGCAAGTTAGGAGAGGAAGTTTTGCCATGCTTGGGAGGAAGAAGTCAGCAGCCAAGTGAGGTCTCAGGAGGAGCTAGGGCCTGTGGCCACTACTACAGGCGGGTGGTCAGGGATGTTTGGCAGGAGTTAGATGGGACTAACTAGCCACTGAAGTTTAGGGCAGGTGGGAGGAGCAGAGCTAAGAATATTATCAAGGGCATACTTTTCCAGGTGGAAGTTAGTAGCACCCAGCAATCGTGTCGAGAAGGCAAGTTGAAATTGAACAACTGTGTGTCTGTCTTTATCCATGGAATCAAGGGAAGCTGGGAGGAGGCTGGTAACACAGTCAGTTCCCAGAGTAAAGGCGGATACATGCGACAATTAGTTTATAGTCAAACTCTGTGTGTATAAGGGAGAAGGGTGGACAGAGAGAGAACACATAGAACTAACTATGTGTGGTAAAAAACAAACTACAGACTCTCTATCAAGTGAATTCTCATAATCTGGGAATCTTAACATGTAGGGGTCAATTTCACTCTTTAGAATTTACTCCATTAAATGTATAAATAATGGCAAAGCCAAGCCCTAGCGTAACTTGGTTTTACATTTATTATTAGTGTTGGGGTGTGCATGTGCAGCCCTGATCGGTTCTCTTCTTCTCCCATGTGGGTTCTAGGAATCAAGCTTGGTTGTACAGCATGGAGACAAGCCCCTTACCCAATGAGCCACCTCACTGACCCTCAGAGGAACATCTGACAGCGTGAGAGAGAGGGAGCAACTGTGTTCTTCATGAACAAATAACCTTCCTCGCTCTCAGCTATAAATCTCAGCTGAGATGTAACATTAAGAATATATCCCAAGGAGATAGCACAGCCATGTATATAGAAGCAGCAGGATTTCAGATTCCAGGCTAGCCTGGACTACAGAGTGAGACCTTTTCTCAAGAGAAAGGAAACATCATGTAGACAGAGGGAGCAGAAGTTGAAGGCTGGGGACTTAAGGTCAGAGTGGCTGTCACTAAAGGACTGGAAGACAGGCTGTAGCATCGTCAGTGGCCCATATGGTGCAGACCTGGAGTCCCAGCACTCTGGAGGCAGAAGCACAAGGATCAAGAGTTGAAGGCCAGGTGCTCAGGAGACAGACTCAGGAAGATCTCTGTGAGTCCAAGCCTTGCCTTCATCTACATAATGAAATGCCAGGGCTACAAAGTGAGACCCAGACTTAAAAAAGAAAACAACAACAAATCCACACAAACAGAAACCCAGAAAAGATTGTCATGCCGAAGTGCTAGGAGGAAAAAGCAAACAAACAAAAACCCCACCTACACATAAGCAACAAGGGTCTGGCCTCCACATTCTCCACCCAGCATGGAAGTGGCAACAACGGTAGGGGTGGTAGGGGTGTGTCTTAGTCAGGGGTTCTATTCCTGCACACACTTCATGACCAAGAAGCAAGTTGGGGAGGAAAGGGTTTATTCAGCTTACACTTCCATGCTGCTGTTCATCACCAAAGGAAGTCAGGACTGGAACTCAAGCAGGTCAGGAGGTAGGAGCTGATGTAGAGGCCATGGAGGGATGTTACTTACTGGCTTGCTTCTCCTGGCTTGCTCAGCCTGCTTTCTTATAGAACCCAAGACTACCAGCCCAGGGATGGCACCACCCACAAGGGGCCCTCACCCCTTGATCACTAATTGAGAAAATGCCTTAAAGCTGGATCTCATGGAGGCATTTTCTCAACTGAAGCTCCTTCCTCTGTGATAACTCCAGCTTATGTCAAATTGACACACAAAACCAGCCAGTACAGGGTGTCTGAGGCCTGTTAAATAAAAAAGCCATTTCTGTCTGTATATCTACATATATGCCACGTAAGGATGCTGCCTGCTGATCTATCCCCAGCCAAAGAAGGTTTCTCTTTTATGACTAAAATTTTCACTCACTTGATTGCTAAAGGTGTGAGTGGTATGAGTCACCCCTAAGAGCTGAGCAGCTGGACCTGAACCTCAGAGAAGAAAGTGGATAACCAGAAGCTCTGGGGCTTGTGCCTGGGGTTATAAAGAGGTTTATCCTGTGCTCCTGCTCTGGGGCAGTGGGAATCAAAGGAAGCCAGCTAGGGAAAAAGAAAATGATGCCCAAACACAAGAAGACCCAAAAAAGGAGTGGGGACTGGAAACTCCCTTCTATAATTCTATAATTCTAGCATTCAAGAGGTTAAGGCAGGAGTATTTGTGGCCAGCCTGTGCTATATAGTGAAACCCTGTCTCAGCAACACGAAAAGATGCCACATAAAATTTTACCTTATGTACTTATTCTAAGAAAGAAAATCATACAAAATGCATCTGATTATAAGAGCTTCTAATTCTAGATGGTTAACTGGGGAGCAGCTGGTCTTAGAACTGATGGGATAAGGCAGTCACGTGATAATGTGTGTGGTGTCATGTCAGAGGTGTCCCCTGATCCCCTGGAGAAAGGCTCAAAGTGCTAGGACGTGGCCATTTCCTCAGTTTGCTCTGGAACCACACTGGGTTCCAGAGCAAAAGTAATCCCCTGCAGGTCCTGTCTGGGCGACTGGGGACTTGCACGTCAGGCTCCTATACATTAGTCCTCAGCCAGCTACCTTGACGTGTGAGCCAGAGTGGCCACAGCAGGGCGTGCAGATGAGGGAACAGGATGTGGGTGGAAGAAGACTGGGTCCCCTAGGTGCTGACTCAGATGGTGATGATCAGACCTGAATTCCCAAGTGAGAGGCAGGTCTGGGGAAATGATCTGCGGCTTTGTACTTCAGATACTTTGGGGACACCTAGAGGAAGGACAGGGCTCTGCTGGGGCTCGGAGCTCAGGGGAGACACCAAAGTTGGAGTGAACAGAAGGTGGCTGGGGCCAGAGGTTTGGCCATGAGGACAGAAGGTGCTGAGATGCTGCCCTAGCAAACCATGAAAAAGCAGATGAAGGATGAGGAAGAAGCCAGGCTATCAGAGGAGCTCAGAAGAGGACCGGGCAGGGAGGTGAGGTGGTATGAATATTGCCTAGAGAGCAGGACTATTAGGAGGTGAGGCTTTGTTGAAGGAAGCGAGCCTCCGTGGGCTTTAAGACCCTTGTCCTAGCTGCCTGGAAACCAGTCTTCTCCTGTCTGCCTTTGGATGAAGATGTAGAAATCTCTAATCCTCCTCTATCATGCCTGGCTAGATGCTGCCATGCCCCCACCTTGATGATAATGAACTGAACCTCAGAACCTGTAAGCCAGCCCCAAATATATGTTGTCCTTTATAAGTCATGGTGTCTGTTCATGGCAGTAAACCCTAAGACAAAGGGGTCACAGTTAGAGCAGGCAAAAGTTGGGAGAGCTGAG
>JADRCH010000086.1:2535394-2606760 GCA_019843965.1 Rhynchomys soricoides
AGACAAAGGGGTCACAGTTAGAGCAGGCAAAAGTTGGGAGAGCTGAGAGAAAAAGCAGCTCCTCAAAGAGGAGGCCTCAAACTTTTAAAAGCTAACATTTCAGAAAACAATCCTCAAACTGCCATTGTTTGGTTACAAAATGAACCAGGAGGCAGGTGTTATGACTCAGCAGGTAAAGGCACTTAGTGTACAGGCCTTGCAGCCTGAATTCAATCCCCAGGGCCCATGGAAATGGGGAAGGTGAACCCAGTCTACAAAGTTTTCCTCTGATCTTCACATGTGCATAATCATTCTTGCCCCCTGGTCGGTGTCTGTCTGTCTGTCTGTCTCTCTCTCTCTCTGTGTATCTGTGTGTCTGTATTTGTGTGTGTGTCTGTGTGTGTTTATGTGTATGTGTGCCTGTAGGTCTGTGTGTATATGTGTGTGTGTGTGTGTGAGAGAGAGAGAGACAGACAGACAGACAGACACCGACCAGGGGGCAAGAATGATTATGCACATGTGAAGATCAGAGGAAAACTTTGTAGACTGGGTTCACCTTCCCCATTTCCATGGGCCCTGGGGATTGAATTCAGGCTGCAAGGCCTGTACACTAAGTGCCTTTACCTGCTGAGTCATAACACCTGCCTCCTGGTTGGTGTCTGTCTGTCTGTCTGTCTCTCTCTCTCACACACACACACACATATACACACAGACCTACAGGCACACATACACATAAACACACACAGACACACACAGACACACACAGACACAGAGAGAGAGAGAGAGAGAGAGAGAGAGAGAGAGAGAGAGAGAGATGGGGAGGGGTAGGACATTTGGGGCTCAGAGGTTGAGTGCTTGGAAGTGGATGCATGCAGCCCTGGGTCTGATCCCCACTACCACATGACGGGATAGAGTGGAACACACCTGTAACCCTTAACTACATAGTAAGATCCAGGCTAGCCTGAGGTACCTGAGTCTCAAAAACAAAACACAAGAACCAGAAGGGCAGCTTGGGCCCTAAACTGACCACATAGTTAAAAGGTAACATTGTAACATCCTGACAAATATACTTAGTGGCCCCCATGGCCCAAAGCTAAGTTCACCATAACAAAGTAGTCAAGGATCTCCCATCTAGATGCCTAGCCTGGGCTGCAGGGGCAACCCTCAGACTGCAATGCTAAACCAACAGTAAAGGATTGTTTAGTCACTTTCTAACTTGATTGGCCTGAGGTGGTAAGATGGGACTTCTGCCTACAGTGTATGGAGTAGAATGTAACTTTCATGCCCTCTCCAATAAGCGCCTGGATAGGCAAAGGCTCAGAGGGCTGCTCCTTTACTCTTGTTCCATTCTCCTGCCTGTGTGCACTGGCTGGTGTTGTGTCGACTTGACACGAGCTGGAGTTATCAGAGAGAAAGGACTTACAGTTGAGAAGATGCCTCCATGAGATCCAGTGGTCAGGCATTTTCTCAATTAGTGATCAAGGGGGGAGGGCCCCTTGTGGGCGGTACCATCCCTGGGCTGGTGGTCTTGGGTTCTATAAGAAAGCAGGCTGAGCAAGCCAAGGGAAGCAAGCCAGTAAGAAACATCTTTCCATGGCCTCTGCATCAGCTCCTGCTTCCTGACCTGCTTGAGCTCCAGTCCTGACTTCCTTTCATGATGAACAGCAGCATGGAAGTGTAAGCTGAATAAACCCTTTCCTCCCCAACTTGGATCTTGGTCGTGTTGTTTGTGCAGGAATAGAACCCCTGACTAAGACACCGTGTCTTGCTTCTCCTGTACGTATATATGCACCTCTCTTCATTAAAGCTTGCTTATCTTCTGGTCTCTTTGCCGAGGAAGATGCTCCAATAAGGCATCCCTAACTGTAGCTTCACTCATTCAAAGACCTGGGTGATCTTCTAGTTCTTTAGTAACAGTGTCTAATAGGGTTAGGACTCTGTAGAGTGGGCCAAGGGTCAGCTCTGTATGACACTCAGCTCGGTGCTTCCTTGTGGGGCTGAGACTAGCCTCAAGAGGGAATGCTTTCCCACAGCAATTCCTCTTTGTCTCCTGAGGGGCTGGTTCTTCCCCAGCCTGGGGTCCAGCTGCATTTCCCATCATCAAGCTGGGTTCTCTGAATCAGTGACCTCTGTCAGACAGTCTTGACTGGAAAGAAAGGACAAACATTTGAGTCGTGCCCTGTGGGGCAGTGGACCATGCCAGGAAACTTGGTAGGGTTGAGGTGGGTTCAGAAACCCCAGCACCTCATACCTGAGGACGGTAGGCACTTCACCTATTCCTGACCAGATTCCTGGCCTGGAACATGTGACCATACTCTCTACATAAAGAACGTGATCTATGGTCACACAGCACAGAACAGAGTTCTCCGTGCTAATGAGGTAGCTAGAGGCCCTGAGGGTTTAACCAATAAGCTTCTATTCCCAGACATTCCTTCCTGCAAAAGGTATTTAATCTCTGGTCTTCTCCGAGGAAGTGGTTATGCACCCATTTTCCAAGATGAACAATGAATGAACAGTATGGGCAAGCAAGGACTGCAGTGGGGGAGCCTTCATCCTTCAGAGCTGCCCCCTACGTCTTCTGCAGAGGGCCCCTCTGTGCTCCTGGACATTAACCCCCTGAGCTAAGACAGAGTTCTCCACCCCTCCACACCCCAACCCCAGCCTCATCACAGGCACATGGGCCCCCTTTGTTCTAACTCCACATGGTTTCCAGCAGCAACTGGACACCTGGGAGCTTGGGAACTCCTGACTCTTCAGCCTCAGCCTGTGGCATTTCTCTCCCCAGCTGAGGTCCCCATCTTGGGCTGCATTCTTTCTCCCACCCCTGAGTGGTGCATCAGTGCTTCCTGCAGGCCCATCACCCACATCTGAAAGGCGGGAGCCTAAATAGAGAAAATGTCTCCATAAGATCAGGCTGCAGGCAAGCCTACATGGCATTTTCTTACTTAGTGATTGATGGGGAAGGGCTCAGCCCATTGTGGGTGGGGCTACCTCTGGGCTGATGATCCTTGATCTTTCTATAAGAAAGCCAGCTGAGCAAGCCATGGAGAGCAGGCCAGTAAGCAGCACCCCTTCAAGGCCTCTGCAGCAGTTCCTGTCTCCAGGTTGAGTTCCTGCCCTGCTTGAGCCTCTGCCTTCACTGGTTTTGAAATGAACTCTTTCTTCTATGGAATGTGAGTGAGATAAGTCCTTCCCTCCTCCAGTTGGTCGTGGTCATGGGGTTTCATCACAACAATAGTGACCTAACTAGGAAAGGCCATTGAGTAAACAGCAGGTCTGTGAAGTTTAAAGCAGGCGCAGTAAAACTTGATCCCTTACCTTGACCCCTTACCTTGACCCCGTATCTTGATCCCTTACCTCTTTCCAGACACACTTCTGGTACCCACAGGCAAGAACCTCAGCTACATTATGCAGAATGAAAAATACAGGAACAGCCTGAAAGCAAACAGAATAACAAGCATGAAAATACTTCCTCCCATCTCCCAGCTACATGATTCTTGCCTTTTGTTTAAAAATAAGATGTGTGGGAACATTCAGCATTCACGGTCTCTCCAGCAAAGACTCCTCTAGCCTAGCACTTTGCTGAAGTGTTCATTTTCCCGCCAACGTTTACCTACTTATTCTGTATGAGTACTTTCTCTGTATGCAAGTTTGTTACTGTGCGCATGCAATGCCTTGGAGGCCAGAAGAAGGCATCGGATTCACTGCAACTGGAGTTACAGACGGTAGAAGCCACCATGTGGGTGTCCAGAACTGAACCTGGGGCCTGCAAGAGCAGCAAGTGTTCGTAACCACTGAGTCTCTCTGGCCTTGAAGTATTAATTTTGGTGGAGTATATGTCAAGTTTCCTCACCTGCGGGGTTTTTTTCACCCAGAGTCGTAAGCACCTCCTGTGTATCACGCACCACGCCAGGTCCAGGGAACAAATCCCATGAGCAAGGTGGAAACATGGTGGACAGCGTGTCCCCAGCAAGCAGGAGCACACTCCAACACACAGCTAGCCCAGCCAGGGAAGAGCAAGCCTTACGGTTGAAACAACGGCTGAGAGCTTAATGAACAAAAACACAGGGGATGTGGGCGACTCTAACCACGTGGCGAGTGAAAGGAAGTGTGCCAGGCTGTTATGAAGCTGATCAAGCTATGTCATTGGTTCTTTGTGACTTTCACATCATGCACCCCAGTCTACTCATCTCCCTTCCCCTTGTACCCATCCTCCACCCTTGCCATCTCCTCCAAACAGAAAAAACCTCCTTGTGGAAGCTGAGCATGTCACAGTGTGTGCACTCTTTTGTCCACACTTCTTGGCTTGCAAACGTTCATCACAATGAATCATTGCTCTGGTGCAAGGCCTCTGGCTTCTGCTACTCCATCAATGCTGGAACCTCACTGGGGCTCCTCTCAGATACCTGTTATTGCCCTATGTCATGGAGATCCTATAGTTCTAGATCTACAGGACTGGCCCCTTCATGCACTCCAGCAGTTCACTGATGGGGAAGATGTGGAGCTAATCCAAATCCCTGGATCTGGGCCTGAGAGGTATCTGAGCTGGTCAGCCCAATGGCTCTCCTGTTCTCTGGGCTGGCTCACTTGCAACCATCCAGGGCCAGCTCTACCCTGCTCAAGTGAGGTGCAGTCTACTCTCCAGAGTGTTGGTGCAGGGCCTACTCTCCAGAGTGTTGCAGCAGGTTAGAAACAGGGACAGTTCTACTCTCATGACACTGGGGCCAGCTCTCCTGCTTGCAGTAAATGGCAAGGGATGAGGGAGGGGAGGAGGGCATATCTCCCTCATCCATGCTACCGCCCAGCAGACAAAAAGCAGGGCCAGCTTCCCTGCTCTTGGGGCCAAAGGGAGGGGAGGGAATCTCTCCCTTGCCTATGCCACATCCATTGCATAGCAGACATGAGGCAGGGCTGGCTCTCCCACACTCAGGCCCTTGCTCACCTGCAACCCCCACATCCAGGGTCAGCTCTACTGTGCTTCCCAGGTGGGGTGCATAGCCTGTTCTCCCAAGTGCTGCAGCAGGTGAGGCCGGCTCTTTGCTCTCATGACCAGAAGGCCAGGTCTCTTGCCTGCCACAGATGGTTAGGGGCAAAAGGAGAGAAGGGTATCTCTCCCTCATCTACATCACAGCAGGGAAGATGAATGGTAGGGCCAGGTCTCCCAGGCTCATACCCTTGGTGCTGACTCACCTGCAAATTCCAAAATATGTGGGTGCCCACTCTCCTGAGTCCTGAAGCTGGCTAGGGGCAGGGCAGCTCTCCAGTTCCCATACCCTGAGGATTAGCTCTCCCATGATGCCCAGGTGAGAGGTGGGGCCAGTTCTGCACAGCCCTCAGACATCAACTGTCCCTAGGCAGTAGCCCAGACCAGGAATCTCTGCCTGGCCTTTGGTGGTAACAGACCCCTGCTGCTGCAGGGCCATGGCCCCAGGCATGGCCCCGGTGGGAGCACAGGCCAGGACCCCATCATGGTCCCACCAGCTACTCACATCAAGCTGAGCCTCTCTACCCTGGAGTCTCCAGTTCTGCCTCTCTTCACTGTGCCCACACCCTTGGTTTCTCTTTTTCTTCCATTTCTCTATCACTTACTTGCTCCTCTTAGAGGCACCCAGGGTCTCTGGGTGTCTGGGGTCGTCTCAGCGGTGCTATGTCCCGCTTGTGAATTGTGGCACCAGGCAGGGTCATCTCGGGCATGATCTGCCTCCTGTCTTCCCTCCCACCCCCAGGCCTGCACAGACTGGTTGGAGGTCATGTCAGGTGACCTACTCCAGTGGCCCCTTTCGAGAGCTGTCTGCCTCAGGCTCACCCCACCTGGTACCCACCATCGAAGGTGGGCTTCTTCTAATTGCCAACTTGCTCCCCATCCTTGGATTCCATCCAGGCTTCCCCTGGCACCAGACTGGGGGTCATCTCAGGCTTATTCAGGGTCAGAACACTGAGTGTAGACATAGCTTCCCTCCTATCTGCCACCTACTGATGCACACGTGACATGGTGGCCATACTTGAAATGCCTCTAGGAGCAGGAAGCTATGAAAATTTAAGTGGTTTTTTAAATTAGTTAATTAAAAACAATGGCTTTTGGCTTCTTGACGATGAATCCAGAAATAAGATTAGGTCTGGGATTGAGAATTCAAAATATAGGCCAGAGGAGCATACTGTCTAGTTGTCACAAACTGTGGCCAGTTTTCTCTATCTCCCTTAGCCTGACTGATCAGAATCTGGAAAAGGATCTGTCTATAGTCATAAAACTGATTTCAAAGTACATGAATAACAGCTGAATAGCACATGAATAATGCCACATGATGAACACAAACAAGTTGTCCAAAGGTTTTTAGTTTTTGAGGTAGGAACTCACAATATAGCCCAGGCTGGCTTTGAACTCTAGATCATCTTGCCTGGGCCTTCTAACGCTGGGATTACAAGCATGCACCTTGACACCCAGTGTGCTCAAAACTGTCAAACTGTCTACGTCGTTTCTTGGACCTCCTCCTAAATCTGTAAGCAGATGTAGCTATGATTCTCACAGATAAGGTAGACATGGGGCTTCCAGGCAAGTCGCTCACAGTGACATTCAGATCACACAGGTCCCCAGTGAGCCTGCAGCTATCCAAGTTCAACAAGGCTATAGCTGTACAAGTTCTACAGCCAGCTGTGTGGCTTATCCTTGTGGTTCTAGCATGCGGTAAGCTATGGCAGGAGGATCACCACCAGTGCAAGGCCAGCCTGAGCTAGAGTGAGTTCCAGGCAAGCCTGGGCTACAGAGAGTGAGATCTATGATTTAAAAAAAAAAAAGCAAATCCTAGCAGCAATAAAAGTACTAAGATTTAAAATGGGTGGGTGAACTCTAATAAAAATTGATGCTATTTTTAAAAGGGGTATCACTCATTCTTTCTTAATTTTAAATCTGCCATTTCTCAAACCATTTTTCCTACTAAAAAGGTAACAAACGTTAGCGAGCTAGTTTACAGTTGACCAGTTAGACTGTAACCACCTGGGAAAGACCTACCACTATTGAGACAGTGTGCTGCTTTGGTGATCCTTCCTTAGCTTCGGACTGCAAAAGCCTCGCTCTCAACTGTGTGGCACTGGTTCAAGAGCTGCGCTGGTGACTTGATTCCTTGGGAAAACCTTCTCTACTTGTTATTTTTCCTAGGATTTTCTGTGACCAAATCCTGACAAAAATCAGCTTGAGAGGAAGGGTTGACTTGGCTTACAGTCTACGGAGACACCACCATCATGACAGAGAAGGCATGTGGCAAAAGCATGGTGCAGCTGGTCACATTGCCTCCTCAGTCAGGGTCATAAGTACTGTTCTATTACCATGGTAAGACACCATGAACGCAGCAACTTATAAAGAAGGAGTTTATTCAGGGCTTGCTTATAGTTTCTGAGGATTGGGGTCATGACCATCACAGCAGGGAACATGGCAGGAGGCAGGCAGGTATGGCACTGGAGCAGCAGCTGCAAGCTCACCTCTTGAGCCAACAATCATGAGGCAGAGAGCTGACTGGAATGGTGTGGGTTTTTGAAACCCCAAACCCACCTACTCCCATGACACACCTCCTCCAACAAGGCCACACCTCCTACCTAGACTGTCCCAAACAGTTCCACAAAATGGGGATTAACCATTCAAATCCATGAGCCTGTGAGGGCCATTCTCATTCAGACCACCACGGTCAGAAAGATGGAACCACCTTACTAAACCTCTACAGTCTACCCCCAGTGACCTACTTTCTCTAGCAAAGTTCTGCCTCCTGCAGGTTCTACAGTCTTGTAATACAGTGTCACTAGTTGGCAACCAAAAGTAATCATGCACTTGAGTCTACAGGAAACATCTCACATTCAAACCAAAACACTCCCCTTTATTACTCTTAGTGGTAAACTTAGCAGGAGCTACTTTTGTTAAATTAGACAAAAATTATGATACATGATAACAGTAACAATTAATATACAGCAGACAATCACTGCTACAAACTTAAGCTTCGTGAGAATTTCGAGACAGATACCTCCAACACCCCATTATACAAATGGAAAAACTGAGGAAGATCCTGTTCCTGTTCTTTAACTTGCCTCTTAACCACTGGAAACTGTGTGTGTGTGTGTCTGTGTGTGTGTGTCTGTGTGCGTGTGTGTGTGACTGTGTTTGTGGGGGGGGGGTGTCTGTATGTGTGTGTCTATGTGTATGTGTGTGTCTGTGTATATGGTTTTTCAAGACAGGATTTCTTCATGTATCCCTGGCTGTCCTGGAACTCAGAGATCCACCTGCCTTGCCTCCTGAGTGCTAGAATTAAAGGCGTGCGCCACCAATGCCAGGCATAAACCACTTTTTTCTGAGTTATTGCTTTAATTGCCAAGGCTTGAATTAAAGGAATGCATACACATGAGGCAGGGATCTTTACTGCTGAGCCACACCCCCAGCTGAGAACACTTGCAGATGCATAGTCCAAGCATTTGTCTTCCCCTAAAGAGGACTGGAAGGAAGCAAGTTTGTTTTACACCCTCACAACTCTGGGGATGATCTCAACAACAAAAATTCCTGTCATCAGCCACCATAATCAGGACTCTGGAAACGAATCTACCAAATGTAATTGATCACACTGTACTGCAGGCCAGTTCATTTCATTGCATGGGTCTACAATTCACAACTAAACATTGAATATTTCACAATGAAATTCTTTGCTATGAAGACTGTTAATAATGAACTTAGAAATTTCTTACTATTCCTTTTCCTCCTAGAATACAATTCTGAAGTCTTAGAAAGATTTTCCCCAGAAAACCCTGGTCCTGAGCCTGGCGTGGCCGGAAGAAAGACACTCAAGCACCCACCAAGAATGCTACTGCAGTGAGTGAATGTGTGAAGGAAAGGCGGGAAAAGATAAGAGTACACAGTGGAGAGTGGGCAGACCGTGTAGTTGAGGGGCGTGTACACTGTGGTGAGATACAGAACTGGAGGCTGGATGGTGGCTTGGAACAGACAGATATGAGGAGCCTGCACGACCACCTGAGGCCATGTGACATCTGCACCTGGGCTACCACCAAAGCCATATCTGAGACCATGGCCCTACCGCAGCTGGGGTCTGTGCTAATATCTGTGGCCTGAGCTGCTACTGGGGCAGGGGTGGAGAAGGCAGGAGAGGCATGACGATATCTCTTGTCTGGACTGCCATCCGAGGCCATGTTGATGTCCTAGCACTGGGCTGGGCTGGTTCCACCCCTCAACTGAGCAGCACGGGACAGCAGGCTCTGGTGGTGGGGGTGCAGGAGATCTGGCCCCCATCCTCACCGGCTGTAGTACTGGGAGAGCTGGCAGAGGAGTGTTGTTTTGTGAACACCTTCACTTGTTTTAAGGTTTTTTGTTTTTTTTTTTTGGTTTTTTGAGACAGGGTTTCCAACTCACTCTGTAGACCAGGCTGGCCCTTGAACTCAGAGCTCTGTCTGCCTCTGCCTCCCAAGTGCTGGGATTAGAGAAGTGCACCACAACACCCAGCACAGCTACGTTTTTTCATTTTAATGAAGTGCAGTTAGTATTTTTCTTTTGTGTCCTGTGCCTTTCGTGTCATTTCTAAGAAGTTGTTGTCAAATCCATGTCAAGCACGTTTGTTCTCTAGTCTAATTTTAATAAGATTTTTCTCCATCCCAACTCCTCACATATCTCCCCCACATCCCTAACCCCCAACTTTGCTTTCTCTCTTTTTCAAAATACAATGAAACCAAGAAATATAAACAAAACATACACACACACACACACACACACACGTATGCACACGCAATCCAGAAAAATGAAAAGCAAAACAGAAAAGCAAAAGACCAACAAGACAAGCATGTTTCCATAATCTTAAAAAAGGCTTCTTAAACAAACTTAAGATTTTGGGGACCATGTATAAATAGAACAAGAAGATGATGACAGTCTTGGGGGTGAGGGTACTACGTTGCCTCAGAGCCCATATTTAAAAAACAGAACAATACTTAAGGTTCCCAATCCACTTCGGTAAGAAAACAGCAAAGGGTCCTCTAAACCTCTCTGCCCCAGATCACAGCTGCCCTCAGGCCTCATCAGACAAGCTTCATCGCTCAGTGGATGAAAGTTAACTCAGAGACAGCTAGTCAAAGTGCACAGAGCTTTCTCTCCAGCCTGCTGGTGTGAAATTAAAACAAAGACAAAGACAAAAGAGGACATGAAGCTGGGAGGGGCTGCGGGGTTGTTTCTAGGAGTTGTAGAAGTAAATATGGTCAAAATATATCGTATACACTCATGAAAAGCTCCAGGGTTTGTTTAATAACAATGCTTTTTTGTTGTTGTTAAAGAAAGAACTGGGTACCTAGCGCAGTGGTAGAGTGCATGTGCAAGGCCCTAGGTTCAATCCTCAGCACCACAGAGGGAGGGAAGGGGTGAAAGCATGAGCGGCCCTGGCTGGGTGGTTACAGGAAACACGCTAGGGCCATCCACTCTGTGAACGTTTACACTCTTCACCTCTGTGGATCCTTTATGTGGACACCAACACTGAAAGACAGCAGCACGAGCTCCACCCTGCTCTGTCAAGCAGCTTGTTTACTATGGGTGAGTGACTACAACGCTTACAGAAGAAACCTCAACAGATTAAAAAGACCAAGTTCACAGAGCTGGAAAAACAAAACCAAAACCAAACCCCCATAAGAAGCCCCAAGGTCAGGTGATGCACGCCTGTATTCAAGCACTCAGCAGGCTGACGGTCAAGGATACCCTCCACCTCAGTGCAGTTCAATGCCAGGCCAGGCCTCCTGACACCTCACCACCAAAAAGAAAAACAAAGGAAGGAGGGAAGGAAGGGGGGAGAAGAAGGGAGGGAGGGAAGGAGGCAAGAGACAGACAGACAGACAGAAATAAAGCAGGAAAAGAGGGAGGGAGAAGGAAAGGTGGGAGACAGAAACCAATCCAGTCCTGTTAAGGTGCCCGTAGGACCGTGAAAGGCAGCCTGGTTTCTGGTTGAGCTAAGGTTTAAAACCCTGGTGACCCAGCAGGGGGTCCCCAGCAGAGGATACCCATGTAAGGGATGATAGACATTTTGCCATGCTCCTGGGCCCCAGACTCCTGACACGAGGCCACAGCTCTCCATAGGTCTGTGGCCATCAGTCACATAAGGGCAATATCCCAACCCCCTCCACAGGTAGAGGATGTGTGGTCAAGTAGCTTCAAGACAGATCTCCATTTTAATGAGGTACCTAGAGGCTTAACCAATAAACTCCCCTTCTCAGACACTCCTCATGCCCGCCCTGAAAAAGGGGGGGGGGTACAGTTTTACTCATTGCCACTCTCCGCCATGACAATAAACGTCTCTTTTCATCAGGATACGCCATGGGGAACAATGGAACAGGCCATGTCTAAAGAGCCGCTTCTAGTCTCACACAGAAGGCCTCCACCAAGCCAAGTCACCAGCTGACAAGCCAAGGACTCCATCCGGCAGGACCCAGCGGGGCTCCTCCCTGCCTTTCCCCCTCAGCCCCAGGCTAGATCCAGCTCTCAGGCCCCCACTCTGTTCTCAGCTCTTCCTCGGCATCCAGTGGCACCTGGGATGCCCAAGAGACTGAGAACCAGACAGTCCTCGCCTCTTTGTAGGTCTTTGGACCACCGAGCCAGCTCTGTGTAGTCCCCAGGACCCCAGGCCATGCTTTCCCACCCTCGGGCAGTGTCCCATGGCTTCTCACAGCCAGACACCTGCCTGGCGGCAGTGTGGGGTGAGGGAGGCGGTGTGAGGTGAGCACAGTCAAACTTCCTGAGTCTCGCCTCCCCCAGTGGCCCAAGCCCTGGGATGGACTTGGGCTCCCATTTAACCCAGCAGGTGCCTAATCTGCCTTTGCAGTCCATCTCCCATGGTCCCCAATCGTCCTGATGATGTGACCCTTTAATATAGTTCCTCAAATTGTGATTTCTAACCATGAAATTATTTTCGTTGCCACTTCATAACTGAAATCTTGCTACTCTTATGAATCATAAAGTGCCAGGCAGTGGTGGCCCCACGCCTTTAATCCCAGCACTCAGGAGGCAGAAGCAGATGGATCTCTGAGTTCGAGGCCATTCTGCTTTTCAGAGTGACTTACGGGATAGCCAGGGCTACACAGAGAAACCCTGTCTAGAAAAACCAACCAACCATAATGTAGATATAGGATATGCAGGATATCTGATGTCTGACCCTGTGAAAAGGTCAAGACCCACAGGTTGAGAAACACTGCTCTAGGCTCTCACCCCCCCCCCCCAAACCTTACCTACCCCAGAAAACACACATTTTATTCCAATTCAGAAGCAGTCAAATCAACCACACTAGTCAACACCGGCAAATTTGTTTGCACAGAATCTAAGCACCTGTCCTCATCCCTCAGCTTTGAGGCAATTCTGTCTTTTGGAGACTTCTGACCAGGAATTACAATAAGAGTTATAACGGCCATCAGAGGGTGCTGTCCAAAGACTGCTGTTCAGGACAGGAGAGCATCATCTGTCACCCCACCCACTTTAGGAAGGCTGACAGGCAGGCCTGAAGCAGCTGCTGCAGAAAGGAGAAAGCCCCACTCTGTATGTCATCAAGATTGCCAACACTTGACTATGCACGCTCACAGTGGCTGTTGCTATGGGAGGGTCTCTGACTCCACGCCCTTTAATTCCCTCAATGTCAGAAGCCATGTCTCATGTGTCTTTAAGCACACCTTCAGTCTCAAATGCCAAATAGCTATAAAGTAATCCTCCTAGGGGGTGGGGTGCAGTTTGGGTGGTGAGTACTTGGCTAGCACTTAACTAGAGCCAACACTCTGCTTCCCCAAGACCGGCTATGAACCAAAAGTCAGCTCAACTCAACAAGTGCTTACGGCTGAAGGAGCCTGAGGCCTGGGATCACTCCTAGAACCGTACAAGCCAGGCTTGGTGGTGTGCCTGCCAACCCAGTCCTCAGGAGGGCTGCCAGGAGAATCACAAGTTCTAGGTCATCCTCAGCTCCACAGAGAGTTTGAAGGCAGCCTAGGGCAGATGAAATCCCGTCTCCAAAAATAAAATAACAACAACAACCCTTAGAACAACTTCCTCTCTCCCTGACCTCTATGTATCGGTCAGTTTAAGTCTGAAGTGAAGAATCCACACAGGACTCTCCACAGGGCCCAGCACAGCTTGCTCAGGTTGCTCCCAGGAGCTGTCCATCAGAACAGAACTTCAAAGCTTTGTCAGATCAAAGAGGCCTTTCTGAAGCACAGCCACTCCAAGTGTTTTGTATAACAATACACCCACAGATTTTAACTGAGCACTTACCCCTAATTCCTCTTGGATTCATTAACTGACAGTTTGGCACCAGAATAGTGAGGCCTGTTTTCCATCCAACGGAAACTGTGTGAGTGTCTGGTGTTTATCCACCCTAGGAATGTCTACGCAGCAATGTAAAAACAGAACTGAAAAGATGCTGGGTTGAGTTCTTTCATGGAAAAAAAAAAAAAAACAGTAACAAGTGCTCCTCGCCCTCCACTCCCCTGGGGTACATGGGCGGGGACTTTCCTAAGGGATCTGAATTGCCTGCTAGAGGAGGGTATGTGCTAGGTCAGTCCACTCATCTGAGAGGCTCAGGAACTCACACAAAAATGAAAGTCAACTGGTTACACTAGAATGTAAATGAACTTCATAAAGTCTTGCAGTGAACCACAAGACAGCTGGCTCAACTGAACAGTGTATTTTGGGCTGAAGCTGACATATGTCCTTGTAACCAAAAGCAAGTTCAAAGACAGGCTTGCCTAGAAATTGTCCTTCCAAAGCAGTCCCTGACTGCTGAGATAAACTGAACAGACATTTATGATGGTTATTGGAGGGATTTTAGCCATCTGATATTTGAGTCCCTTTTTGCAGTAAAGTGCCTGAACCTGAAAATCTGCCAGTCTCTCTCAGACTGACCACTTAGGCCAGTCAGTGCCTCTGAGCTTCTTCAGTCAGTGGATAAGCTAAGATCCACGGCAGGATAGGAAACATGACCCTATCTTCCCAGCTAGGCTGCACAACAGCAATGGGCAATGACCCACAGGATCCAAGAAGCAAAGCCAGGGACTCAGATGAGCGGCATTTGGAAGATAGTCTCCCGGTGAATTTAGGTGAGTCTGAGGTTAGTGATGCCCCGAGGGAAGAAACAAACTCCTCACAGAAGTGAAAGAGAGCGAGAGACTGCCTTTTCTGGCTATGTCACTACAGTCTCTCTGGATCTAGCCAGGCCTGAATTAGGTCTCTATCCTACAATTTACTTACATGAACTAGTACACTTCCTTGCTGCTTAGACTAGTGTGAGCTTTCTAACTGAGTGAAAAGATTCAAAGTAGCCAGGCATAGTGACACACACACTTGTAATCACACCCACTATAGGAGACTACAGCTAAAGGATTGTAAATTCAAAACCAGAATGGGCTACATAGGAGGACATTGTCTTTTAAAAAAAGAAAAAGAAAAAAGTTCAGACTAAAGAGATGGAGTACTGGCTGCTCTTCCAGAGGACCTGGGTTCAATTCTCAACACCCACATGGGAGCCCACAACTGCCTGCAACTCTAGTTCCAGGGGATATGATATTCGCACAGAGACACATTCAGGAAAAACACTAATGTGCATTTAACAAATATAAAAATAATTCATTAAAATAATTTTTAAAAGCTCTTGGAAAAAGTCCACATGCATTAGCTCTTAAAGAGAATGATCTGAAAAAGACAAAACATGACAAATCAGAAGCGTTGCCACTTGGTGAAGACTAGAGGCAGTCTGGCAAGTCTCTAAGCTGTTTCTCTTCTGCCTCCACCCCTCACTTGTGAATGAAGGGCTTGATGCACATGCACAAGGACTTATGACCCGAAACTATCTCCAGTTCCAGTGTGAATGAGGGTGCACGCCTGTGACCCTAGTGGAGACAGGGTGGAGGCAGGCAGACCTCAGGGTCTTGGTACACATCACGTGTAGCTGGGACTGTGAGAAAGCTTGTCTTGTGTGCGCGTGCGTGTGTGTGTGTGTGTGTGTGTGTGCGCTGATTCTATTGATCTGATAGAAGATTTCAATGTTGACCTCTAAAATCTACATATGCCCTCATAAGTGAGCATACCTACAAACATACATGCACACACTAAATAAAACATATGAACAAATAGAAGATACAAAGAAAATCACTCTGGAAACTTGAGTGGAAAAAAATCACTAGACAAAAAAAAATCATAAGTCCAATACATGACTTATTCACTCTTTAAGCTTCTGGCATCCAGACCTATCCAGAACTTAGAGGAAAAACTTAAAGCCAACGGAACCAGAAGGAAGCAATAGAACGAGTGGGAGCTTCCTGAGCACTCCGAGCTGCGCACCAATGTGCACTGTGGGTCAGCTTCCAGGTCCACTCAGGGTGTGTCCACCCTTCTGAGCGCGCTTCCCATCTCCTTAAGTGTATAAACCATGAGAGAAAAATGATGACTTAATTTCAAAATTGCTTTCTCAACTGCTATTTTATAGACCTGAAGTAGCCCTAACCATAACATTATTACCTTGTTAGAGAGATTGTGTTTGTTTTTACTGTTTTCATATCTGAGGTCTCAGGAACTGACACAACAGCAAACACTATAAAAAGACTGAATTACGTTGCATATTCTGCAGTTTTCCAAAAGTCAGAACATTGGACATTTTCTGATAAGTAAAAATAGAAGTCAGGGAAAGGAAAGGGGAGGCATTAATATCATCTTGATTCATAAGTCGACGGTGGTTTTAATGGATTCTCTTGATGGCAAAATAATGACATTTTGGAGTTCTGAACAATGTACTTAGAAGTACCTTTATTCTTCAGAAACCACAGGCTGAAGAGCTCACTCAGTCCTGAGGAGAGGCATGGGGAGTGGGAAGACAGAATAGACAGCTCCTTTTACGGGTACCCCAGTGTCTGAGGGTTTCTATCACTGCGCTGCCACGCTACAGCCAAAAAGCAAGCTGGGGAAGAAAGGGTTATTTGGCTCACACTTCCAGTTCACGGTCAAGGAAGTTCAAGGAAGTCGGGATAGAAATTCAAGCAAGGCTGGAGGCAGGAGCTGATGCTGAGGCCATGGAGGGGTGCTGCTAACTAGCTTGCTTCCCACAGCTTGCTCAATCTGCCTTCTTAGAGATCCCAAGATGACTCCACCCACAATGGGCTGGGCCCTCCCCATTGATCACTAATTGAGAAACTGCCTTACAGCATGATCTTAGGGAGGCATTTCCCCAATGGAGGCTCCTTCCCCTCTAATGCCTCTAACACGTATCAAATCCACACATAAACCAGCCACTACACCCAGGTACTGGTCTATGCCAGGCCATACTTGTGTTCACAACTGCATCCAGCACCCCCTGGACCATTTTACCAATTTATCCAGTTCCTCCTCAGCAGCAGATAATGGGTTAGCCCTGACTCTCTGCTTTCAAGTATATCCTGCATTCAGGCAGAGTGCCAAGGATAGCCTCCATGTGAAATCTGCTCAATCGAGGCCCAACTGTGGCAGACTTCCTACTGCTGCTGCTTCTTTCTCTGCCCATCTCCTATTTTCTATGTATCTTCAATTCAGTAAAGTCAGAAAAAAGTAATCTCCCAGAGAAAGCCCAGGCCTTCTCTGTCCTGGTTTGGGTATCAAGTGGGCCCTCAGCAGGCTCACACACTGCAGGCTTGGTCCCAGGCTCACACACTGCAGGCTTGGTCCCAGGCTCACACACTGCAGGCTTGGTCCCAGGCTCACATACTGCAGGCTTGGTCTCAGGCTCACACACTGCAGGCTTGGTCCCTAGGTAATGGCACTAATTTGGGAACATCTGGAAACTAGGCAGCAAGCCCTCTAGCTGGAAGAAGTGGTTCCCAGGCAGGCTTTGAAAGCTACCATCTTCTACCCTGCCATTTCCCATCTGCCATGGGGGAACAACTTTTCCACATCCACATCCTCCACTGTCAGGATGCTCAGCCTCACCACAGGCCCAGCACCTCAGAGGCAAGGACTGAGCCTGGAACCTTCTGAAACCATGAGCCAAAATGGATTTCCTCAAGGTGCCCCTTGAGTATTTGATTTTGGCTACAGTGAGCTAACCGACACCTCTATCCTCCACTCTAGTTAGCCAGTCAAGCTGATGCCGAACCCCAACGATGCCCGGTGCAGTAAATTAAAACACAAAGGGGACCAGGACAGAGGGGCTGTGTGTCCGTCCCTGCCCACACACAGAAATTCTAATACTTACCAGTCTAGACAAAGCTTTGGAGCCCGCATAGATTATACCCACGAATAGCACTGAAGCAGGAATCCATGTCAAAACATCAGATCTAAAAAGAGGAGGAGAAACCATAATGCTTTGCTACTTCATGTTTGAAAAGACACACCCCCCCCCCCCAACCCCAGAGGCACCTTCTGCCAAGGTTGTGTAAATATCCTTGGGGAGTGACAAGTGATGGGTGCTCTTGACTCACTGAGAGAACACAAGCAAATGAAGTCATTTAACACACAGCCTGTCATGTGACATCTACTCAGCATTCAGGAACACCCCAAAACTGAACATGGATAGGCCTGGCTGCTCCTCAGGGAGAGGATGCAGCTGATTTTCTTCAGAGATGGTAGTCCATTAATTTTCAAGCTACCAATAGGGTTTTTTTTTAAGACTGTTTACCTAAGATGTTTCAAACAGCTCCATGGAATTACAACTTTGAAACAAACAAATTAGAAAAAGGGTTTTTAAATAATAAATCTTAGACTTCAACAGGGTGGTCATATTCTGGCTTCTTCAGACTTTAACCTGGAATTATAGAGAGGCCTAAGGGCTTTGAAAGACACAATTCTTTGGCTCAGGTTGACCATACTAGGATCTGACTTTTCATTATAGTCTAGAATCTTGTTCTCCTCAAAATTAGTAAATAAGCTACATGTGGTGGCACACACCTTTAATGCCAAGCACTTGAGAGGCAGAGACAGGCAGATCTTAAGGAGTTGGAGGCCAGCCTGATCTATATAATGAGTTCCAGAACAGCCAGAACTACATAAAGAAATCTTATTTCCAAAAAAAAGCAAGAACAAGACAAAAAAAACAAAAACAAAAACAAAAAAAACCCCATAAACAAACAAAGACGCAGGGCACGTTTCCTGGGGGCTGCCACTTGTTTCCTCTCACTGAGGTTGTGAGTGATGCCTCTCTACTACTTGAGGTTCCCAGAGTCAGCCTCAAATTTAATAAAAATAAGTAAATCTGCTTGAGCAGCAGACATGAGTATCCCACAGCGCTCAGTGAACACTGCTGGGTGGAGCACACTCACAGAGCCCTCCCTTTTACATCCAGGACAGGCAGTCTATCCACAATCAGACCCAGCACAGCAATGTTCCCAGGCTCTAGGACAGCCTCCGGATCTTACTGACTGTCTTAGTCAGGGTTTCTATTCCTGCACACACTTCATAACCAAGATACAAGCTGGGGAGGAAAGAGTTTATTGAGCTTACACTTCCACATTGCTGTTCATCACCAAAGGAAGTCAGGACTAGAACTCAGGCAGGGCAGGAAGCAGGAACTGATGCAGAGGCCATGGAGGGATGTTACTTACTGGCTTGCTTCCCCTGGCTTGCTCACCTGGCTTTCTTCTAGAGCTCAAGACTACCAGCCCAGGGATGGCACCACCCACAAGGGGCCCTCCCCCCTTGATCACTAATTGAGAAAATGCCTTACCGCTGGATCTCATGGAGGCATCTTCTCACCTGAAGCTCCTGTCTCTGTGATAGCTCCAGCTTGTGTCAGGTTGACACAACGCCAGCCAGTGCCCTGACTATACCACTTACTTCAGCAAACACTTATAGCAACTTATGAAGTTCTAGGACTCACTGTGAACAACAGCCCCACAGCATTTAGTGAGCATGTGCAGCTATGACATGTTCTCCGTGCTACTTTTTTAACGTACAGCCTTTTGTATGTTGAACTACTGTGTGTGCAGGGCCCGCAGAGGTCAGAAGAGGGCATCAGATCCCTCAAGACTAGAGTAACAGAAGGTTGTGAGTGGACAGGTGGGTGTTGGGAATCCAGTCCAGGTGCTCTGGACCAGTAGCCAGTGTGCCTAACCTCTGAGCCTTTCCAGCCCCATGCTACATTGTTTAAAATCCACACAATAAGGGCTATGGAGAAGGCTCAGTTAACAAATTACCTGATATACAAACATAAGGATCTGGGTAAGATCCCCAGTACCCATGGAGAATCTGGGTGTCATCCTGCACATCTGTAATCCCAGCACCTGGTAAAAGGAGGACCCTTGGGGCTTGATGGTCAGCCAGTCTGGCTGAATCTGAGAGAACCCTCTCTCAAAGAAATATGACTTATCAATGGCTAACACTGTCAACGAAACACTTTTCGATTGTATGACAGGAAAGCCATCCCCATCTGTCCATTCTATCTGGCACTTTCAGTACAGTACCCAGTCAATGACACACATATCCCTAAGAAAATTCTCCTCTCTCAGATGCTGAAAAGTATCCTGTGGGACACTGTAGAAAGGCTCTCTCACCTGTGCCGTTGCACAAAGTATGTGATTGCTTTTCTTTTTGATTTTATAGGGGATCACAGTTAAGAGATTGCATAAATCTCAGAAGAGTTTTGAATCTGTGGACTTTTAACGTTGTTGAGACTGTGATAGACTGTGGAGACTTTTGAAGTTGGACTGAATGCATTTCTGCATTATGATATGGCTACAAGCAAATGGGGCCAGAGAATGGAACGTGGTAGTTTGAATGAAAATGGCTCCCATAGACTCTAGGTGGTGCTACTAGGACGTGTGGCCTTGTTGGAGTGGGTGTGGCCTTGTTGGAGAAAGTGTGGCACTGGGGATGGGGCTCTGAGGTTTCAGACATTAAAGCCAAGCCCAGTGTCACTCTCTCTTCTTCCCACGGCCTTCTAATCCGGATGTAGAACTCTCAGCTTCTTCTCCAGAACCATGTCTACCTGCATACCATCATGCTTCCTGTCATGATGACTAAACCTCTGAACCTGTAAGCCAGCCACAATTAAATGTTTTCCTTTAAGAGTCGACATTGGTCCAGACACTCCTTTAATCCCAGCACTTGGGAGGCAGAGGCAGGCGGATTTCTGAGTTTGAGGCCAGCCTGGTTTATAGAGTGAGTTCCAGGACAGCCAGGGCCACACAGAGAAACCTGACCTTTAATCCCAGCACACAGGAGGCAGAGGCAGGCAGATTTCTGAGTTCGTGGCCAGCCTGGTCTACAGAGTGAGTTCTAGGACATCCAGGACCACACAGAGAAACCTGACATGGTCATGGTGTCTCTTCACAACAATAAAACCCACACTAAGACACCTTAGTCTCAGTAGTCTGTCTCAATGCCTTCTCAAGATAGGCTAGACCAATCTACAGTATTCTCTACATTTAGTTTATGTATATTGAATGCCTGTTTTACCTTTGGTCTTGTTTCGAGCCAGGGTCTCACGTAGCCCACAATGGCCTTGAACTTACTATTTAGCTAAGGCTGGCTTTGAATCCCTGATCCTCCTACATTCACCTCTCAAACTTCAGTGTTACAAGCAAGCCCCACCGTGCCTTGTTTGAATTTTCTACTTATAAAACAACATACAAATATGGGGTGGCCTTGAGAACAGCAGAGCCTTTCTCGGGGAGCTAGAGCTCTGGAAAACTCAAAGGCCACTGTGGTGTTTTAATAAGAATGGCCCCCATAAACTCACATATTTGAATGGTTAGGGAGTGCACTATTTGAAAGGATTAGGAGGTGTTGCCTCATTGGGGTAAGAGTGGCCTTGTTGGAGGAAGTGTCACTGGGGTGAGTACTGAAGTTTCAAAGGCCCAGTGTCTCTCTCTTCCTGCTGCCTAAGGATCCAGCTGTAGACCTCTCAGTTGCTTCTCCAGCACCATGTCTGCCTGTGTGCCACCACACTTTCTGTTATGATAATAATGGACTAACCCTCTGAAACTGTAAGCCAGCCCCAATTAAATGTACTCTTTTATAGGAGTTGCTGTGGTCATGGTGTGTCTTCACAGCAACAGAACACTGACTAAAACAGCCTCCAATAACTTTCTGAATCTTGTCTCGAAAATTCAAAGACTAAAATTCAGGAGGCCAGAGAGAGCTGAGGTCAAAGTTCACTTGCCAGCATTTAGATCAGGGAGCTCACAACTGCCTATAACTCTAGCTCCCAAGGCTCCCATTCACTTGTCTGGCCTCCAAGGGAACCTGCACACATGTAACATACACTCACATAGACACACACATAGATACACACATAAGTAAAAATTAAAATAAAAACTAGTGAAATTCACGAACTGCAAATGATCAGTTGTAGAGAGAAATGTATTATAGATTCAGAGGTAGGAGCTTACGCAGTTGGGGAAGAAGAAGCGGAAGAGAGAGCATGCTCCCTTATAACAGGAGGGGTCCCAGAAATAAGGTTCCTCTAAAGGACTTCTGGCAGAAGCTGGCGTGAGGTATGGAGAGGATGCACTGTTAGCCCGGGTGGCCCATCCAGGTGAGTGTCTAGGGGCTTCCTCTCACTTTCAGCTACAGAGCTCTAAGGCCTCTACTCAGAACACAACTGAGAAAATGCATCCATAAGATCAGGCTGGAAGCCAGCCTATAGAGCATTTTCTTAACTAACTGATGTAGGATGTGAGGTTATCCCTGGACTGGTGGTCCTGGGTTCTATGGGAAAGCAGGCTGAGCAATCTCTGAGGAGCAAGGCAGTAAGAAGCATCCCTCTGTGGGCTCTGCACCAGCCTCTGCCTCCAGGTCCCTACCCTGCTTGACTTGTTTCAGTGATGGACTACAATATGGAAATACAAGCCAAGTAAGCCCTTTCCTCCCCAGCTTGCTTTTGATCACGGTATTTCATCACAGCAATAGTAACCCTATCTAAGACAAAGAGATAATGCAGGAACAGGGACCACAGAAGACGTCTGACAACCTCAGACCTGTTGCTTTGGGATCCCTAGCTTACTTGACCAGTTGCTGAATCCTGTTTTCATCAAAGGTTGTCAGCTCACACAGATGCACACTGACCTCAGGTCACTTTCCTATTGAACAGCTGGTAAATGACAAGGCCAGACCCTGAAGTCAGGTGTACCCAGCTCTAAGCGTCCAGTCATGCCTTAGCATCTTGCCCACACAGCTGGTAAATGGCGAGGCCAGACCCTGAATCAGGTGTACCCAGCTCTAAGTGTCCAGCCTTAGCATCTTGCCCACACAGACTTCATGCTCTAATGGGACACAGGGCTACAGACAGTTAAGCTGCAAGCACAATGGGAGTTTTGTATCAGGTAAAAAAAAGCTAACAGGAATATATTCTCCATCACCGCCAGCCCTGCCTGAAATAACAGACATCTGTATCCCCAACCTAAAGGTGAGCAGAGAGAAGAACATGTCATCCCCACCCTCGGGGGCCAGGAGATACCACAGATGGTGGCCATTACCTAGGAAAAGGTTTCTCACTTCTGACTAAGCTCACAAGGATCAAAGGCAACAGAGCACAAACCCACAGCAGGCCATGCTCCAGAAGTGCAGTGCTCATAGCGAGACAGCAGCTGGCTTGGCTGCAGCAGAGCCAAGGCTGCGGGATTTAAGGTCAGTGAAGTCCCAGACCTCGGCACTAGAGTCCCTCTTAAGTAAACAAAGGAAATGTCCACTGAGTTACAGACTCCAAGAAAGAAGAGTGAGGACAAGAAAACAGCATGATGTGGTCCAATCCCAGCTCTGAATCACAAAGACAACCTTCAACCGGATACACAGGAGACTCCAGAGAAATGTGGCAGGGAGGCTGGGTGAGCATTTTGTTCCAAACATCTCTGCCGCCGGGCAGTGGTGGCGCATGCCTTTAATCCCAGCACTCGGGAGGCAGAGGCAGGCAGATTTCTGAGCTCGAGGCCAGTCTGGTCTACAGAGTGAGTTCCAGGACAGCCAGGGCTACACAGAAAAACCCTGTCTCAAAAAACCAAAACCAAAACCAAAACCAAACCAAAACAAAAACAAAAAAACAAAACAAAAAAAAACCCAAAACATCTAGGCCAGGACCCTGGCATAGGACATTGTGGCTTATAATGACCCCATACTGACCTGCCATCTCACTTGGAGCTAACAGGAAAGGGCAATATGTGCCCAAGGGACAGTGTTTACCCCACAGCCTAAAGGGGTGCGAGGCATTTTCCTTGGCCCTTCAGACACGCTGTGGAGAAGAGGTTAGGAAACTGGCCTGCCTTCTGAAAGAGGCTCCCATGTCCTTCACTTTAGCTGTCAGATTCTTCAAATAATGGACTCCTCCAAAAAACTGAATTACCCCAGGAGTCTCCAGCTGGAAAAAGAGAATGCCTAGGCCACCAGAGAAGACACTTTCCTACCAGAAAGAGAAGTACCAACCTGTAAGGTAAGCTTACAGAAGACACAATAGGTCAATGGTGGGCAGGGTTACTTACTGCCAGGATTGCTTTGGCTTCTGTAACTCTGGCAGTGTAGAAACTGTAACCTGAGGACCCTGAAGAAGATCTTAGTGGGGAGCATGGCTCCTTTGTCACTCCTCCCAGTATGATCACAGGGAGTAAGTCATCTTTTTCTACTTTTCACTATTAATTTAGCTATTTTAACTGGATTGTTGTAGACAGACAGCTGAACCTGGCTTATTGAAGCACAGGCTGTGACTCTAAATCCATAACAGTTAGCTGTGGAGATACCTGGCTCCTCTGAGCAGAGAGAACCTGCCATCCTGGACTACACTCTAACATTAAGAAAAATACCGTAGGCCTAGTGTGGCACACACCTATAATCCCAGCACTTGGGAGGCAGAGGCGAGTCTCTGAGTTCACAGCCTGAACTCACACAGCAAGTTCTAGGACAGCCAAGGCTACACAGAGAAATCCTGTCTCAAAAACCAGAAAACAAAAGAAAAGCACTGCAATTACACCCCAGGCCAAGCCAGAAAGCAGTCACGCCCAGCAGGCCCCTCCCAGGGCCCAATGTTACGCATGGCAACACTTCACCAATAGCAAGGTCTTGTTGCATGGTACATATTGTCTCCTCGTAATCTCCCCAACGTCACATTCCCGTGGCAAAAAGCCACACCCAACTCACTGACAACTGAATTAATGACCACCGACTTGTCTTAACAATAACTGAACAATTGCGTGACTGTCAAATGATTGGATGTTTATGTCAATCTTGCATTGTTTACTATTCCAATGCTGTAGAAGTAAATATTATTTTCTCATATTTGTGATGGTTTCATAATACTCAGGAGAAGTGCCCAGAAGTGCTGTTCAAAGATACAGACCCTGAAGCTTACAAAATCACTCTGTAGTGGAATCACACTGACTCGGCCTCCTTTAAAGGCCTAACCCTGAGTCTAAGAACCAAGGGCCTGAACATTAGAAACAGAGGAACATTTCTGATTCATCAGCTGGTGGCACCTGGGCCTCTTACGTGGGTTAATTCTTTCATTACCTATTTGCCCACAAAGGAAACAAAATAGAACTAAAGTCTGTGGTGGTCCTGGCAGGGTCTCAGGTCCCTTCAGCATCTGGGCCTCTGGGGAGCTGCCAAGCCAGTGAGAGTGTTCATGTGCACGGTTGCCTGCACACATATGTGTCTGCACACATACGTGTCTGCATGAGGGTAGAGGACCAACTCCTGATGGGAGGGATCGCAGGTACCATCACTTTGAAGTATCTCTTGCCAAGAGACTGGTTTGAAAACTGCCAATCTGTCATGCCCCTTCAGTGACTGAAAGCCCAGACAGTGCATCTCACTGAATCACAGGTCTGTCTTCCATCTGCATGTGCACCCTACCATTGGCATACATAATAAGACTGTTGTCATTATGAGATGAAGCCTAATTAAATTAAATCACTTGTTTTTAAATAGAGCATGCCTTATTGAGAAAACATCTGCTTCCTGTAAACACTCTGCAGTGTTTCGTTATGGGTGCCTGGAGGGCTCCTCAAATGGAATTCTCAAAAAGTCTGTATTCTGTTGACATCTAGTGGACATAAAGTAACTTCCAAACATGAAAATAAAGAGCCAAAATAGTTGACCACTGACACTGCCTAAAATACAAACACCCCGCCACTGCAAAGTCAGTGCTTGCTATTCAGGAGAAAGGACCTCAGCATATCCTTTCTATCTTGTGTGTGTATACATGTGTACATGCTTGTGTGTGTGCACATGATGTGTATGTGCGAGTTGAGGCCAAAGGTCAACCTCAGATGTCTTCACCAATTGTTCTGCACCTTATTTTTCTGAGAAAGGGTCTCTCATCAAAGCTGGATTTCACCGATGCTGCTAGACTGGCTGAACAGTGAGTTCCACCTTTTCTCTGTACCCCCATTACACACACACACACACACACACACACCAGTGCTGGGCTTACAGGCAAGCAAGAATTTTACAAACTCAATTGTCTGCCAGCTCCTTCTGGGTATACGGGAGAGGCTGGAAGAAATCAAGGAGACAAACAGTGTAACTAAATTATAATCTCAAAAAAAGAAAGAATTTTAAAATAAAAAATAATTTAAAATTGAAAAAGTCATGTACTGTTTTCCATGCACTTTCTCTGCTTCCTGCTTGCAGACCAAGATGTGAGCTCTCAGCTATTCCTGCCCTCAAGCCTCTGCTCAGCCATCATGGACCCTGACCCTGTGGAACTGTAAACCCACCACAAACCCTTCCTTCTATAAGTTGTTTTGGTCCTGGTGTTTTATCATAGCAAAAGAAAAGTAACTGACACATTGGAACTAGTCTTAACTATTCTGTAAGTAGAAAATAATTTAATAAAAATTTCCAAGAATATCTAAAGCTGCTCCAGTAGGTTATCTGTAGTGATCCTTAGACCTAAAATAAAGGTAAATTAATATGGTATTGTAACTTGTATATTTCTAGTTATTTTAATATCATATCACTCACACTATTCAAGATGTATCTCATCATAAAATCATTGAACCTCAAGAGCGGTTTCCTGGTGCAATACAGTACACATTTAAAGCAAGTGTGTGTGAACCACAAGTCAGTTACACAGACACTGTTGTACCTTAGACAGCTGTGGATCTCCACCCAGCCCAGTTTCCATGACATATGAAGCAAAAGTCCACCGATGAATGTCTGCCACCTGGAAAGGATGAATGTCAAGATGAGTAACTCCAGGCCTACAGAGTCCAGCTCTATCCAGCCATGACAGACCTGCTGATGTCACTAATACACACTTCCGACCCTGCCTCTCTTCTCTCCCATTTTCCCTCGGGTGACTCCAGCTCTCCAGTAAGCTGACATTCCTACTCACCTGTTCCACCTCTAGACATTTCCTGAACACCCTCATCACAGCCTATGGATATGGGTGACTTCCAGATCCCCATTCTTACCCAGATCTTCTACCCTGAAATCCCATAAGCTCCCAATTCTGTCATACACAAAATGCCACTTTAGACATGGCCAACCATGAGCATGGTCCTACTGTCCTTACAGCTAACTGAGACGTGGTCTCAACCTTCCTGCCTCGGCTACTTGGCAAAGTCCTCAGGGTTGTATCTAGTCCCATAGCATCCTCATCCAAAGCCCATCCAAAGCCACCGCCCTGGCTGCTGTTGTAATTTGGTCTTTCTTGGCACCTGATCCTTAGCTTAGTCCTATAATGAGTCCCCAGGGATGTCCCCACCATTCATTCTCTATCTTGCGGAATTTTTTTTCTAAGTTGCTAATTAAATCATGCCAGTCAGTCCAGCAGTGGTGGCACACGCCTTTAATCCCAGCACTTGGGAGGCAGAGGCAGGCGGATTTCTGAGTTCGAGGCCAGCCTGGTCTACAGAGTGAGTTCCAGGACAGACAAGGCTACACAGACAAACCCTGTTTCAAAAAACCAAAAAAAAAAAAAAAAAAAAAAAAAATGCTGCAATAAATCACACCACTTACATGTTTTAAAAATTGTTGCCACGTATATTACATACACCCTAGGGCCATGAAGCTCACTAGAGACACTGTGCTCTTAGCTATAGTATACATATGTGTGCACTTATATACAGTCAGGGAGAGTGTAGGTTAGCAACAACCTTCCTCTGTGCAAAGCACATCAAAACGTCAAGCTAGGCATGGTGGAATAGACCTGTAATCCCAACACTTGGGAAACTGAATCAAGGGGGTTGTGTGGGAGTGGAGAGATGGCTCAGCACACACAGCACAAACACACACACTTACAAAAATAAACCTTAAACGGAGCCACAGAATTGTGAACTCAAAACCATCTCTCAGAGGTGATGGAGAAGCGATAGCCCCCAGTATTCTCTTTAGTGATGTTTCCTATCCATATCCTGGGGCTCCAAGTGATATTCAGCTCCTAGAGCTACCACAAATGTAGTAAGTCCCCACTGATCTCTTCACATGACGCTTCCATGAAGGAGCCACAGTTTTCGAAGCCATCCAAGTATCTCGAAGATTCACGGTGGGTCCAAGGATCCCTCAGCCCTCATGTAGCTAATCTCTCCCTGACAGTTTCTAACAGTGTCCTTTCTATGTCCCACTGCCTGCATATGGCAGTTCTAATTACTGTGATCATTGTTCACATCCATTTTCAGGGGTCACATGTGACAACAATCTGCCCTCTCAGGACACTCAGTTCAGCCACCTTTATATTTTACATGACTCATCCATGTGTTTTAAGACCTTAAGTTTAGTCACAAATGATATGAGGAACCTCAACTCAGATGTGACTGTAACACACCCGTGTGTTTTATACCAAGAACGGCTGGCCAACAGGACAAAGTCTATTATGTGTGACTCAAAACCCTCTGACTTAGGCCAATCCCTCCCCAGGATAAACTCTCTCCCCCTGCCTTGGGGATTCCCAAAGCACAAAGCATACAACCTCAAAATGTGCCAGGCCAATGCCTACTTCTTGGAATTTGTAGGCACTGCCCGCATTCTCCATTGTATGCCCCTATCTCCTAAGGCATTCGAAGACAACTGGTCAGTAGTAAGAGCTGGTGTTTCATTGGTCCAGCTAAGAACAGGCCAACTAAAACAGGCCTCCTGAATCTGTCTGGTCTAGAGCAGAGGTCTAAACCTGGCCAGCTCTCCCTCCAAAGAGACATGTAGGAGAGACTTTTTGAAAACATATATATTTAATTTTATGTGAATGGGTGTTTTTGTCTTCATGTCTGTGTACCACATGTGTGCAGTGCCAGTGGAGGCAAAGAGTGGGTGTCACATGTTCTGGAATTGGAATTACAGACAGTTACGAGACAACACGTGGTTGCTAGGAACTGAACTGTGGGTGCTCGGGTCTTTCATGTGAGCAGCTAGTGCTCTTTACCATGGAGCAATTTCTCTATCCTCCAAACACATCTCTCAAGAGAAGCGTGAGGGATGTGTTCTATGTAAATGGCATAGTGCCTAAAAAGTCAACAGCTCTTCTCCCTAAAAACTTAATAAAAGAATACTCCAAAAAAGACCAGAGAAGACTAACTGTACATTGTTTTAGGGATCCAAAGGCAAAAGGAAGGATTACATAATCAATGAGCATATTATAAGTTGTGTAACTATAAATGTAATTTTTATTCTCCTGGATTAATTGTCATCAAGGAGGCTTACTGCCTCATTCTGCTAACCTAGGCCTAGTCTTGGAAGCTTCTAGCCTCCGTACAATCTAATCTAGGCCTAGAATGTTTTCATCCTCTGAAACTTACTGCTGAATAAGCTCATCCCTTCCTAGCTCTTTCTGAGCTCTGGCTGGCTGACCAACTCAGCTGCTCTGGCTCAAACTCTTCTCCAAGATGACTGATTCAATCAGGCTTCTCTCTGGGCCTCTGACTGAATTGCTCTGCTTGGCCTCATACTAACTTTGGCAGTCTGTTCTGATCCTCTGGCTCCTTCTGTCCCCACTCGAGTCTAGCTTGTCCCCTCTCTGCTACCTGTCATGACTGTCACCATAAAGCTGTCTCCTCCCCCTTCCCTCTCTTCACTGCTCTCTTAAGTAACAGTTGGGCATATCCCATTCCATCAAATCTTTCTGATTTTCACTTTGTCTGCCACTCAATTAGACATCACTTTCAAGCATCGGTGCTTCCTTCTATAAGCTAAGAAATTAAAAGATAATTTTAAACAATTAAAAACAAATCTAAAAAATGTTTCAATAAACATAGTGGCCATGTGTTAGTTCCCTTTTGTTTTTCTTTCTTCTTTTATTTTGGGGCAAGGAGTGATACTGAAGAGGGGCCAGAAGACAGCATCAGAATCCCTGGACCTGAAGTTACAAACAGTCTCAAGTTACCTGATACGGGTGCTGGGAGCCAAATTCTCACAAACACCCTTAACCAGTAACCATCTTCTCCAGCCCCTACCGGTTATATCCTTAAAATGTAAAAAACATACTGAAATCAGACCTGGTGGCTGAGGCCTGTGATCCCAGCTACTGGGAAGGCTGAGGCAAGCAGATCACAAATTCAAAGCATGCCTGGGCTACAAAATGAGTTAAAATCCAGCCTTTGTCTTAAAAGCAATTTTTTTCAGGGCACGTGATATAGCTAAGTGGTACAGCAAACCTAGTAGGTTTGGATCCTAGGCTCAATCCCCATACCAAGACCAAATGCACCAAATAAATAAGAAAAATGTAAAACCACAGTGAAATAAGTGGGTAAAAGCCACAAATAGAATATTCACTGAAATGAGGTCAGAACAGAGAAGCGCAGGAAAACCATGTGCCTTTAGGAATTAGCTACACTGTGAAACAAACAAAAAATGTGTTGTTATTTGCTCATAAAATTTGCAGAAAGGAAAAAAAGGAATCCTAGTTTGCATACAGGGTTAAAAGGTAAACTGAGACCGGAGAAAGGGCTCAGCAGCTAGGAGCACCGACCTGGGCTCAGGTCCCAGCACCCCAGCACCCACATAGCAACACACAGGGCTGTAACTCGCGCTCCAGGAGATCTGCTGCCCTCTTCTGAACTCTGGGGAACACAGCATACACACATACACACAAAGCATCCATACACATGAAACAAATCAAATCTTTTTTTAAAAAAATGGTAAAGTATTTTTAAAAAATAATTTATTGCAGCTGGGCAGTGGAGGTGCACGCCTTTAATCCCAGCACTCGGGAGGCAGAGGCAGGCGGATTTCTGAGTTCGAGGCCAGCCTGGTCTACAGAGTGAGTTCCAGGACAGCCAGAGCTACACAGAGAAACCCTGTCTCAAAAACAACATCAACAACAAAAAACAAAAAACCAAAAAGCAAAAACAAACAAACAAAAAAGATTTATTGCCAGGCAGTGGGGGCGCACGCCTTTAATCCCAGCACTCGGGAGGCTGAGGCAGGCGGATCTCTGTGAGTTTGAGGCCAGCCTGGTCTAGGACAGCCAGAGCTATGCAGAGAGAACCTGTCTCAAGATGAAAAAAGAAAGAAAGAAGTCTAAAGAAGCTCTTTGGTCAGATTTAAGCTGGGATATCCAAGAAGTCACTCAGTTTAACCAGTTTAAAAACAAAAATGTGCGGTGCTTTTATGCTTCATCAGTGGGACGTGATTCAGCGCATACTAACAAAATGGATGAACTATAGTATCTCTTGTTGATGATGAGACCGTGTAGTTACTAAAACTTCCAAAGAACATTTTAAGGCACTATTTGGACATTTCCTACAAATGCATATGAAGGCTACTAAAGATATTCCCCCTGGAAGCTAGAGGGAGGGCTCAGTAGTTAAGAACTCACGCTGCTCCTGCAGAGAACCAGAGTTCAGTTCCCAGCAGCCCTGCATGTGAGACAGCTCACAACTGCCTGTAACTCCAGCTACAATGCCCTCTTCTGGCCTCTATGGGCCCTTCATTCACGTGTTGTACACATATACACAGAAACATACAAATTATAAAGAACAAAAACTAAGGACAAAAAAAGATACTCACCCTTGGAATAATGTAGGGTAGGTAAATTTCAGGACCGACAGGACATACTGAAAAACAAATACCAGATTAATGGAAAGTCTGAATGCCACAGAATTGATAAAGCATATAATGTCCCAATTGAAGAAATATGAGTATGTTAAATATCTCAAAAGCTTCATTCCCCAAAATCATGAACGGCAAAAGAATGGCCTTCCAAGTTATACTGCAGAGCAGCTCACCTGAAGTAAGTTTATATTTTTGTTTTGTTACTGTTTGCTTGTTTGTTCTTAAGACAGGATCTTGTCTGTAGCCCAGCCTAGCCTAAAACTTGCTATGCAACCTAGGCTCCCGGTAATCCTTTGGCCTTGGTCTCCTAAGTGCCAGAATTACAGGTATGTGCAACCATGCCCCAATTCAATTTGTATTTATATTAATTCTTTCTTTTTAAATTCTTTGTTGTGTATAATTCATTGATATAATGTATGTGTACACATCCATCTGTGTGAGTGTGGGTGCAGGCACAGCCACATGTGGAGGTGTTGGTTTGCCTCTCACCTTGCTTGCAATATGCTCTTGTTATCCACCAATGCATGTGCCAGGCCAACTAGCCCAGGAGCTCCCGGACAGCCCTTCTCTGCTCCCTATCTTGCCATAGGAGTACAGACACACACCATTACATCAGGCTTTTAAGTGGGTTCCAGCGATCTGAACACAGGTCTTCACACGTAAGAGGCAAGTGCGTTTATCTGAGTGCCTCCCCAGCCTTTCTAGCAAGTGATTTAATCAAATTTATAGAGCTTTATAATGGAGGAATTGTATTTTGTTTTTCGAGACATCCTTTTCTATTATGAAGATTTTAAATTTATTTATTTATTATGTATTCATTCATTCATTCATTCTTGTCTAAAGCCATTAAATACTTTAGAAAAGAACTCTGTTAATTCTACACGTTGTCTAAAAACAAGGCAGGGAAGCCAGGTGGTGGCACACGCCTTCAACCCCAGTGCTGAGGAGGCAGAGACAGGTGCATCTTTGTGAGTTCAAGGCCAGCCTGGTTTACAGAGCTAGTCCCAGACTAGCTGGGCCTACACTCTGAGACGAGGGGGAGGGGGAAGGACAGGAAGGGAGGGAGGGATTAACTAAACAAAACAGAGTCAATGGTATTGAGGATGTTCATGGAAGAATCCTCCTCTGCCTATCCAAAGTTCTCCGTGAACAAGCTCCTAGCACGGTGATGGATCCTCGCTGCAGTCCACGTTTATGGTTTTTCCTAAAGTACTTTTACATGCATCCTGCAGTATGTCCCTCCCCACCTTCCCTTGATGCTTTCACTCTGAACTCCACAAAGGATGAATTGAGACCTGGGCATGTCTTGGAACACCTATAATAAACTTCATTGTGATACCAAATATTAACTGAATTTATTGTGTGCTTAGCTTTGGCTACAAACGGAGGGAGCTCTAAGAAGCTGAAGCCCGGGCAGGGATGGCGGTGAAGGTCAGTGGTTGAGCATAAGCCTATGGTGAGGAAGATCTCACCTCACTTTTGCTAAAGAACAGTGAGAAAGGAAATCTATGGGTTGGCAAATGGCTCAGAGGTTAAAACTGCTTACTTATCTTGAAAAAAGACCTCAGATTCTCTGCATACACACTGGTTGGCTCACTGCCACCTTCAACACCTCAGACAGCTGTACTCAAACGCACAAACACCCACACGCGTCTACGTAATTAAAAGTCAAATACTTTTAAAAATCTATGACAAATTGAATGTTAGTTCTAATCATGTCACTGAGCTATGCGTAGTGGTGCCTGACTGTAATCTCAGCATTCCCATCAGGAGGCAGAAGGAAGATTCCAGGCCAGCCTGGATTATACAGCAAGGCCCTGAGGAAAAAACGGGCTGGTGAAACGGCTCATCGAGTAAAACCTGATGATCTGAGATCTGAACTGACTCCTGCAAGATGTCCTCTGACCGCCACACATGCCCCACAGTTGGTAGACCCACAACCACACCACCCACCCACGAAAGAAGGAAAAAAAGAAAGAAAGGAAGGAAGAAAGAAAGAAAGAATGGAAAAGAGAGAGCGAAGGAGAGGCAGGCAGGCTGGAGATCGCCCAGCAGTTAAGAGCACTGGCTGCTCTTCCAGAGGATAACACATGGTGGCTCACAACCATCTGTAACTCCAGTTCCAGAGAAACGAATGCCTTCTGGTCTTTGCAGACACTACACACACATGCTGCACAGACACACATACTAGCAAAACAGCCATACACATAAAATAAAAATAAATCTTAAACTCAAAGCAACTTCCCACTCCTATCAAAATATGACAGTTTCTGTCTCACCAAGATTTTAAACCACAAAAACAAGCAAGCAAGCAAGCAAACAAACAAAAAACCTCCAGTATATTGGAAATGCTTGGAACAGAGATAAAGACGTAATGAATCCATCAGTGAGGTAAGGGCTATGGAATTCATCTTTCCTCTGCTCTGGAACATTGGGTCCCGGGGAAGAAACAGAGGGGCAACTGCTTGCTTTCTGTTTATTTGCGTACATTTGTATTCATTTACTGGAGACACGGTTTCAAGTTCCCCAAACTGGCCTCAAACTCTTAATGTAGCTGAGGATGACCTTGAACCCCAGATCCTTCTGCTTCCACCTCCCAAGGTCTGAGATTTTAGGTGAGTGCAGCAGATGGAGCCCTGGGCTTTGTGCATGCCGCCAGGCCAACGTCCCCAGCCTCCTCTAGAAGATGATCCTCCCAGTCCAACACAAAGTTCCGGGAAGTGGACTCAGAGTGCTTCCTCTCGGAGTCTTTTTCCTCGACATTCCCATCGAGACCAGCCAGCCCCGGGCAGCTTCTGGGACGCGGACCGCATGGCTCGCAGCCCACGTGCAGTCGCGCCCGCCCGCCTGCTCACCTTGTTGGTGAGGTGAGAAGCCAGGTAACAGGTACAAAAGGTGAGGCCGAGCAGGGACCGCCTCAGGTTCATCTGTCAACTCGCCCGGCTTCCCGGGGACAGGCTGCGGAGCTCAGCCAGCCACCTCAGCCTCCACCGCCCTGCCACGAGGCTCCGCTCCGCCAATCAGCGGGCCGCTCGCCCAGGAGCCCGCCTCCTTAAAGGGGCCACGCCCGCAAGGGCTCCGAGGCGTCTGGCTGGCCGGGAATCTTCTGGGTAGCAGGACCAGGTCGTCTCTGGCTGCCAGTGGTAGGAAATGGTGGAAAAGAAAGTAAGCATGTTACGAAAGATGTCATAGCTTTCCTTTATGGTTTGAAGAAAAACAGCTATAGCTATTACTGAATGACGGGATGGAAATGCTGTAGGCTTCACCGAAGCCACCACACACCCACTTTTTACTGTACTGTTGGGGACCATAAGAGGTACCTTCCACTTGAGCCCAGTCCATCTCGAAATCTTCAAACAGGATGAAATATGAAGAAGTAAATCTAATGGATGGAATTTTTGTTTGTTTGGTTGGTTGGTTGGTTTTTGTTGTTGTTGTTGTTGTTGTTGTTGTTTTTCGAGACAGGGTTTCTCTGTGTAGCCCTGGTTGTCCTGGAACTCACTCTGTAGACCAGGCTGGCCTCGAACTCAGAAATCTGCCTGCCTCTGCCTCCCGAGTGCTGGGATTAAAGGGGTGCACCACCACTGCCCGGCTAATGGATGGAATTTTAAAATGCTCTCACCATTTCAAGACTTGACAAAACATTTCCTTTTTAAGGGCATGATGGCGCATGGCCTTTAGTCACAGCACTTAGGAGACAGAGGCAGGCAGGTTTCTGTGAGTTCAAAGCCTGCCTGGTCCACACAGAATGTTTCAGGCTAGCCCGGGCTACACAGCGAGACCCTGTCTCAAAAAGAAAAAAATAGAGTGTGTGAAAATCTCTGCAACCAAAATATTTAACTTCATTGCCAGAAAACACTGGCTTGGTAAAGTTATGATATTCCCTGTTCGTTTTGTCTTTTTCCAAACTTTGTACACTAAAGCAACGGGTTTGTCAGCTTAGCTCCTACTTAACCATGTCCAGGCTCAAGGAACACGGAAGGAGATAGGGTGGGAAGGATGAGCCAGAAGGGAGAAGTGTGGTGAAATGCTGGCTTCCAGACACGCCATGGTATCTACACTCATGAGCTCACTGCAGCTATGGTTAGCAACATAGAACCTGCACAAGATCAGGCCAACACCGGGATCAGACAGCGCAGCAGCAGGCAGCACCAAGTGGAATCAGGATTCCAGAGGCAAGAAAGAAGACAGAAAGGATATGAAAGTCTGAGAAGGGACAGAACAGGTGCCCGTGAGGAATGGGAGGACAGCGATGGGCAGAATCAAATACACTGTGTACATAAGAAACCTCCAAGGAATAAATAAAATGTCCTTAAAGTTTTGTTCATACTCCATGAGGTTTAATGTCCGTGATGGTATGAAAAATGTATAAAAATGTAGTACTGTCTCCTTGACAGAATCCGAGTCACTTGGGAGATGAGTCTCTGGGCATGTCTGTGGGGATTATTTTGATTATATAACTGAAGTGTGTTGCAGAATATCTGATCAAATTGTGAACGCCAAGATTGTGATGTTTACTGGAAAAGCCTGATTCTAGTTGTGGTGTGGCTCAGGCTCAGCACACTGCTTGAGTCCCTCTGGCTGGACTCAATACAGCTCCCACCTTAATACGCACCTCTAGCCCCAAACGATGAAGGTAAAATTAGTTATAAAAGGAAGGCCCCATGTTTGGAAGTGATGTCTAATTGAGTGGCAGACAAACTGTCGAATCAGAGAAAGACTTGACAGAATAGGATATGCCCAACTCTCACGAGAACAGAGAGGAAAGAGGCAGTTTTCCTGGGACAGTTATAAACAGACAGGTTGCAGACAGAGAACGAGCTAGACACAAGTGAAGACAGAATGAGCCAGAGAATAAGAAGGAGCCAGAAGATTAGCACAGATTGCTAAAGTTAGTATGAGGCCAAGCAAAGTCAGTCAGAAGCTGAAAAAAGCTAGATTGAATCAGTCAGAGTGGAGAGGAGTTTGAGCCGGAACAGCTGAGTTGGTCAGCCAGCCAGAGCTCAGAAAGAGCTAGTAAAGGGTGAGCTTATTCAGCAGTAAGTCCCAGAGGATGAAAACCTTCTAGGCCCAGATTAGATTGTACGGAGGCTAGAAGCTTCCAGGACTAGGTGTAGGCTTGCAGCAAGCAGCAAGCGAATAAAAGTTACTTTTACAGAAGTGGGAAGAGTCACCCCATGGGACGGCACCATAATCTTGCTGGGGTCCTGGACTGTGCACAAGGAGGAGGACTGTACATTCATAGCTGTCTGTTTCTGACTGTGGACATGATGTGGTCAGTTACTCCATGCTCCGGTTGTCTTGGCTTCTCCACCAGGATGGACTGGACCCCTGAATTGTGAGCCAGAACAAACCTTTCTCCTTTTAATTGTTTTTGTCAGGGTTGGGGTCTGGGAATCACCACTTAAACCATACAAACACTGATCTCACTTAAGCAAGAATATATATATATATATTGTATACATTGTATACATTGTAAAGGTACCTAACAGCAACTGTCTTTCAAAAGCTATTTGCAAACAGATTTAAATTCATTTCAGCATTAAAAACCAAGGAGCCTTATTTTTGTTTTCTTTGGAAACCAAAGAATGTGCTGATCCCAAGTTCTAACACTGGAAATCTTTTGAGTGTTTCATCTCAGCTGAGCACTACTGGATTCTTCGGGAGAGAGGAAGCAAAAGCTGCAGTAAAGCCCTAAATGTCATGCTTCCTTCGCTCCATAGCAAAACAGGCATGGCCCCATTCAAAGACTCCCTGTTAAATCTTACCGGTCTAAATGCTGTCATTGGTACACCATACCTGTGTGGAGCCAAGGAAAGCTTGAATGAATGTTTAAAGAATGAATGAAGGTCTAAGTGATGTGTGTAATTGACATGGTGCATCCACGTCAAGAACTGAAGACCTAGGACCCATGGGAATGGCAGTGCCTTCCCTGTATGGGCCAGGCATGGAACTGGTAAATGGTAAACCCTTCCTGGGGTCCAAGTAAGAGTGTTTTCAAACAATTGATGAGTACATGCAAAAACTAGTGATTGAAGCTTCCTCCTACCAGATGACTGCAACTGGAGACTGCTCCAGCCCAAAGTCCTCCTTCCTAGACTATGCTGTGTACAATAATGTGCTGAGCTTTTGAGCTGTTGCATAGACTTCATCAGAGCTGGCATAACCTACTTGATGCCAGCTTTTCTGGACATTGTGTCTGCATGATTGTCTTTTCTTTATTCCCTAGGCATCACAGTCAGGTTTTCAAGACCAACTGGTGCAGTAAACACACCCACTCTATTCAGATTTGAAAATATATAGTTATTTATTTAAGGCAGGGTCTCACGATGTAGCCTTCACTGGCCTGAAACTTGATATGTAGACCAGGCTGGCCTCCAACTCAGAGATTCATTTGCCTCTGCCTCTGGTGTGCACCAGCTCATTTGGCCAAAGGTTGTAGACTTTAAGTGTGTGCACTTTAGGACACTTTAGGAGTATGTGGTTGGCAACACCAGGCAAACCCCCAACCACTGACGCAGAGGCATTTAGTTCGCCTACAAACCCGTGCTGATAGGAACGCCATTTCCGATGAATCAAATCTCCTTGTCTATTTCCATGCCTCAAGTGTTCTGTGAGATGATTCCCTTGTCACTAACATCTGGAGCAGAGGATGGGGGGTGTTCTTCATTCTCTTCAGCATAGCTCTCAAGCCATCCTTAATGTCTGTCCCTGACCATGTCACTGAGATCTCGAAGCTCCATGAACTACCAGCCTCAAGGATACAACCTGAATGCTTTCTGAAGACTGTGGCAGCTGGCAACTGCACACTTTCCCACCCTACTCCACGTACTGTCATTGTGCTGAGTGATTCAAGGTCCATCTGGATCCCTTATTCAATGTGTGACACTGTGTCCTGGTCTTGTAAGCATCCCAGCCTCAATCTCACTTCCATTTCACTGTGGCTTCCTTTTATTGGAGAATATACTGTGTTTGCTTATCTCTAAAATTCTTAAGCTACTAATATCTGTACCCCAACCCAAAATTAAAATCTTAAAAATAAGAGAAAGATCAGAGTTAGAATACACAAAGCCACCTGCCAGAATGTGTTAAAGTAGCTAAGACTTGAAATTAGACAGTTGGATGGCAATACATTCAAAAGATGTGTCAAGGCAAGTCTCTGCAACCCTCCCTAACCGACTGTCAGGTTAGCCTTACCCACCACGACCACCCATCAGAGAGCTGTCAGAATATCTTTCTGGTATGCAAACTCTGCTTTTAATGGTGTCTCAGCTCTTGCTATTTCTTTTTTGTCAGAACTACCAGCTTTGAGGTCTTTTAATCTTAGCTCTTGTGATTTGAATCTCAACAACCCCCACAAAGCTCATGTGTTTTAAGGCAGCTGGAGGGGTCACTTAATTTCCAAATTGAGTTACTTCATTCTATGTGCCTGCTTCATTTTCAGGTACAGATAGAATCTGCTCCTCAACATCATCTTTGAGATTAATACCCTGACTAGTGCTTGGATATAGTACTGTATAATGCTTATGCTTTTCCAGTCACTTTATGAATTTCTCAACAAAATAGAGAATCGCAAATTTTATTGTGCCGTCTTATGTTTTGCTCAGTATTATGCCACATATTCAGTTTTTCTCATTTCACACCTGCCCTCAAAAGACACTAGCAACAACCGCAATCACTTTCCCCTCTTTAAACCTGCCAGTTCCGCTCTTCTTCCCCCCCCCCCCCAGTCCCCCCCACCTTCCCCAATCCGATAATTCAGTTTCGAATTATCCCGGGAAATAAAGATCAGAGACAGCCTGGTTTGAATATTCGGAGGCCACACTGGTTGGATTAATTAGATTTAGTGACTGGGAGGAAGGAACCGGAAGGCGGTGCCTGCACAGGGAGTACCAACTGAGAGGAAACAAACCCAGACCTGCCGTGCCAGGAGTGTGTCAACACCAACCCTTGCCAGACGAACTTTGAGCCGGAGGCACCGAGACCGGAAGTACAGCCCTCCCGGGGTACAGTCATCCAATCAGAAGTGAGAGCCCTAGCGTAGAGGGCGGAAGAGAAGTGGTCCAGTTCCGGACGCGGCCGCCGCCGCCGCCGCCGCCGCTGCCGCCGCCGCCATCTGTCACCTCATCTCCGGCACCGGCAGCGGGTTGCCCGTGCCCCGCCTGTGTCCTCGGTGGAGCCCGCTCTCCCTCTTGTCACCTGTCCGCTCCGTTCTCCTCTCTGCCTTCTTTCCCGAATGGATCTGGTCGGAGTGTCTTCACCTGAACCCGGGCCCTCAGCTTCTTGGGGACCCAGTAAGGTGAGCGCTGGTCACGGCAAGTGAGCCAGCTCACGCCAAATGCTGGTCTGCGAAGCCAGGAGACGTGAGTCGGGCGAGCCTGGGGCGGACCCTGACAGCTTCGCTCAGGCCACCCTGGGTGGTCGGGGGTCCGACTGGATCTGTGCCTTGTCTTCTCCATTTGTCCCTGGACGGGAGCGGAACGTCCCACACGGACGCCGAGGTTTGAGGAAAACAGCTGGCTCTTGTTTTTCACTAGCCAAGTGGCTCTGCCCAAGCCCGAGAAAGCTTAGACAGAAAATTGCTTTAGGAAACTGTCGCTTTCAGAGTCGGTTATCCCAGTTAGGTAATGTCTTGTTTTTGAAATGTTAAAGATAAAAATCTAGGTGCGCCTTCCCCGCTCCAGCTCATTATACTAAAGTGGGCAGTAATACTGTAAAGTGGTTATGAATTTTCATGTTCTGCCATAGGCTTGGTTTCTCCGTTCCTCTCGAATGGCAGACTACGATTCTTTTCTGTTCACGTCCGATTTTGAGCCTCCTCTTTTTCGTGTTATACTGATTAGGATGAAAAGACCGGTAACACTTGCTGAGAGCAATAGTGCTTCCTTTGGGGTTTGTATTCCTCGGGTTTAAGGTCCTGAAGGGGATCTAGCTTTCTAAAACCTCGTAATAATTTTTTGCATGCTAACAAAGAATAATTTGGTTCATTTAGTAATTAATTAATTCAATTATTAATCTTAACAAATCATGGCTTTTTTTTTATCCAGAAAAAGAGATCATTAACTGTTGAGTTTTGGATTTGGGGTATGTGTGTGGAAGGGTTGGTTTTTTTGAGACAGAGTTTTTTTCTGTGTGTAGCCCTGGTTGTCCTGGAAATTGCTCTGTACATGAGTCTGGCCTCTAACTCAGAGATCCACCTGCCTCTGCCTCTCTAGTGCTGGAACTGAAGACATGCACCACCACTGCCAGGCTCAATTGTTCAGTTTTTTTAAACATTGGTTTTGCAAGTTTATAAACCTCCAGGAAGAGTCAAATGTTGTACTGGTGAATATGGTTAAGTCTCCGTGTCCTTTTATCCATTTGTGTGTGAGACTCTGATTTGTTGATGAGGTCAAGATGCACATACATAGGGCAAAAGCAGAGGCCAGGCTCTGAATTTCTCCAGCTAAACACCCACAGAGGTCGGAGGGAAATGTCACTGGAAACGCGTACCCTGAGAACACGTTTCAGTTCCCAAATAAATAATACCAGACACACAGTGCCCACCACCCTCTCCTCTAAGTGGATGTCGTCAGAACTATAAACTCCCCTTTTCATCATTTAACAGAATGTATGTTCCTGGAGTTTTTTGGTAGACAGACAACCAAACCCAGCTTCCCATAACCATTTCCTTCTCTAAGCATAGAAAACCATAGTGAGTGCGGAGGGGGGGGGGGGGGGGACAGACGGACGCAGAGGCCCTGAGAATAAACTGTTTTACACTTTAAAGAATCACTCGTGCATAGTTTAATAGGAGGGAGCTTACTCTTCTTTTTATTTGTTGTATGTTTTTTGATTGAAGTATATTGGGAAAATCCACCCTACTGGTTATCTGTCTGTATGTCTGTCTGTCTAGTTATAGCAAATGTAATTGAAGGTGGACACAGTAGAGAGAAATACAATACATGAGTGTGCAGTTACACATTCAGTCAGCCCACAGGATGATGATGTCATCAGATCTGATGTAAACTCTGGAAAACCCTATTATACTTGAGAGAATAAAAGTTACATAGCAGCTGGGCAGTGGTGGTGCACGCCTTTAATCCCAGAACTTGGGAGGCAGAGGCAGGCAGATTTCTGAGTTCGAGGCCAGCCTGGTCTACAGAGTAAGTTCCAGGACAGCCTGGGCTACACAGAGAAACCCTGTCTCGAAAAACCAAAAAAAAAAAAAAGTTACATAGAAAAAATATGTCTTAGTAATGCTGAAAATTTTTTTGATCTCACAGTTCTGATAGGGTCCCAGTGACCTACTCTCCCACGGTACAAGTGACAGAATGCCACACTGCTGTCACAGACAAAACATTACAGGCCAAAGCCCAAGACAGTGGGGAACTGTCAAACCAGATGCAGAAGTTGGGAAGTCTCTAGCTCTGACAGGGAGTTGTAGAAATGAATCTGTAGAACTGCTATAGACACCAAAGAGTCTGAGAAACTCAAAACCAAGAGGAGCTTAAGGAGACATGACAATCTAATGTAGTGTCCTGGATGTAATTCTACATCAGAAAAAGATAACAGGGGAAAGCTAAGGAGATATTAATAAAGTATGGACTTCAGTTTTGACATGCCGGCCATGGTAGTGTGTGCCTATAGTTCCAAGGCTGAATTCAAGAAAGTCAGGAGTTCAAAGCCAGCCTGTGCTACCTAGTGAGGGCCTTGTCTCAAAAACTGTCAGTACTTAATGGTGCATACCTGTAATCCCAGCACTGCGGAAGCTGAGCGAGGACTGTAGGCAGGTGGGAGGTGAAGTTTCAAGACCATTGTTGGCTACATACTCTGTCTCCAAGAAAAGCAATATTAATTATGATGAATGTTCTATTCCAGTACAAGATGTTGACCCTTAGGGAAAACACAGATCATTTTTTTTCAGAAATGTTTGACTCATTCATTGACTCATTGACAGTGTGTCCCGGATTATTTGGTTAGAAAAAGGTTCTTCCTGTGAGTTGTCATCTTCTTAGACTTGCTTTAAGTAGAGGAGGACTGAACTTTAGTTACTGTGTGCTTCTGTTGTGTTTATCAGTTTTCATTTATCTGAGTCTGTCCCCATAGATATCATCAACAAAAACCTTTCTATAATGTGGGATGAGCAGCTAGGAACAGACACATCATTTGGAACCAAAAGGAAAGAAAGCTGATTCCCCTTCAACCTGCACTAGCCAGAGACTGATGAATGTGGCCATGGTCAGGAACCTCGAGGAACAGAGTTCAGTGGTGGGACTTCACCAGATTAGATGGTGGGACCATCTCAGGGTTAAGAATTGAGGAAGGTGACTCTGAGTCTGTCCGATACAGTGTTAGTTGGGTTTATATAGCTGGCCCCTAAATACTTGAGAGAACCATTTAAAGGGTGAAAGATTTTGGCTCATGGTTTCAGAGTGTTCAGATCATGGTCACTTGGCTGTGTTTTTGGACTGTAGTGATGAGTCAGCGTGTCATGGAAGTCAGAGCTGAGGATCTGGAAGGAAGCAGAGCAGAACCCTTATGGTCTAGTTGTCTCTGGAAAACCCTGACAGATACACCCAGAGGAGAGACTGGAAGCTAGGCATTTCTTAGTCTGATTGTATTGACAGCCACAGTTGACCTCAGATGCACTCGGAAAGGATTGGATGCTGTTTCTTAGATGAGCTCAATGTTATGCGTAAATATATTGATGAACAGAGCTGTAAGTCGGAGTCACTGATGGGGTATGAGTCCGAGATTTCCCATTGCCTTAGGTTTACTGTCACTTTAAAATTTTTAAGTTTCTTTTTAATATGTACCTGTATGGTGTTGGGGGTGGTGCACATATGCCATGGTTTGCATGTACAGATCAGAAAACAAGTTTGTGGACTCTTCTTCTTTGTGGTTCTCTTCTTCCAGCTTTCCATGGGTTCTGGGCTTTGAACGTAGGTTGTCATGCTTGCTCCACAGGTGTTTAATCAGCGGAGCCATCTCACTACTGTCTCTTAACTACTCGGTAAAGAGTCTCATGAGATTGACAGCGCTCTCCACTGTATATCTCTGGTGCTAGTTCATAGGAGAAGCCTCCTGTACATGTTCCTAGCCCCTTTCACCAGGATGAGCCATTTGTGGAGTGTTCCCTTCCCCAAAGCTGTCCCTCACAGAGCCCAGGAGAATTTTGCGGAAGGCTTTTACTAGCTACTTTTAAATGTTTCAATTTGATTTTAAACTGTGGGAGCCTGAAATTGTGACTTACCTAACTCAAGGAAGTTGCCTGAGTGGGAGGTGGCCCAGTTGAACTGGTCGGCAGAGATAGGGGAAGTGTAACTGGAGAGTGTGAGGTTCCATAGGACATGGTCACTGTGAGTGGGCATTTCTGTGTGCTGTTTATATCTACGGTCAGTATTTTTGGACTTATCTTTGGGGAATAGAGAAACTGCTATTTCAAAGTAACAAAATTCCTGTCTGACCTATTCTGAGGAGTGTGTCAGCTAATAGTTAATGTCTTTAGAATCTGATGATGACAGTACACCTTGAGCCTCAGAAACAGGCAGGCAAGATGGAGGAAGGGACTTGAAAAATTTGAGGTGCTGAAAGGCACCAGACCCCTGTTGCTTCAGACTACCTTTGGTTATCTTTGCATTGTTTCCTGTGGCATGTCTCATGCAGTAATTACTTGAATGTTCTGTGTCTGAAGCTCTGAGCTGAGTCCTAAAGATGAGAGTGTTCATGCTGATGATAAACTTTAGTGCTGATTCTGCACTAATGGAGCTTTCCTTTGTCTCAGTTTCTAAGCCTTTAAAATGGCCAGATGTCGTGGCTCATGCCCTTAATCCCAGCACATGAGAGGCAGAGCCTGGTCCATATAGTTTCAGGACAACCAGAACTACAAAACGAGACTGATTCGAATGAGGATCCAAGAGATGGCTCCTCATCCAAGAGAAGGGTTTTATTATAGATCTGAAGGAAAGTACAGCTTGAGGCAACTGGAGGGGTTCACACTGGACTTGGCCATGGTTGGGGAGAAGAGAGAGAAGCAAGAGAAGGGAGAGGCAAGCAGACCAAGAGTCCAAGAAAGTGCATAGCCAGAATGGTTGGATTATACAGGAGTTTTGGGAAGGGAAGCCCAGCCATTAGGCTGAAGAGGTAGAATAGGGGGCGGGACTGAGACGTGCTGGGAGGAACCACAGGTACTGAGTGAGACGTATCTGGGTTTCTTTGAGATCTGACAAGACCAACCAACCAATAAAGAAATAATGTAGCTACTCAGTTGTGGCATGATTTAAATATGACTTAAATATAGGGAATACTGAAGTGTTATCTGTTGGGCTGGAAATGTAGCTCATGCTATTGCCTGGAATGGCAGTTACCTAGATTGGATCTTGGATTCAGTCTCCACCACTGCAAACAAAACGGGGGGACAGGAGGCTGCTACTTACCTTATTGATGGATATTTGTGGTGGGAATCATGACTGGGAGAATACAGTCATCTGCTTTTAGAGCCTGGACTTTGGAATTGCTCAGAACAAGAACTTCTTTTAATTAATTTTACTTCACATGCATGTATGCTTATATGAGGGTGTTGAATTCCCTAGAAATGGAATTACAGACAACAATCTCCCATGTGAATATGGGGATTGAACCTGGGTTCTCTGGAAGAGCATACAGTTACTCTTAACTGCCGAGCCATCTCTCCAACCCCCCAGACTAAGCATTTCTAGGTTAAAGAGCAGAAGGCCAAAGAAAGCCCTGTTCTGCACATTACAGAGCGCTTCAGTCAGCTTTCAAGAAGTCTTTGTTCTCTCTAGGTGGGGTCTTCCATGAGGATGGACCAGCTGTACAATGGCTATTGTAAATGTGTGCAAGGGACCATATGCACCTCTTATGTCTTAGGCTGAGTCCCGCAAAACTTGCTCTGGTTCCCTTAGGCATGAAATAATTGTTGATCACTCTCAGGTTCCATCCCAGCAGCCTACCCAAGTCAATTCTGACCTTTTCCACGGTGCTCTGGAACCTGAGCATGAGTGGTTCAGTTGTCTCAAGAGTCTCATGTATCTTTGCTGTTTCACCTTGGTTAAATAGTTTTGTGGCTAATATAGATATCGATGTTTGTTAGTTCTGTAGACGACACTCATTAAGGAATGAGCTCAGACAGTGAAAGTAGCACAAGGCTACTAAGGGATGTAACTAGCAAAATCTACATTTGGTAAAAGCGCTGTATTGTGGAAAATGGAATCAAGACAAGGAGTAAATGATGAATTGGATGTTTTAGGAAAGTGTGAAATAATCTAGAAGCCGTGTTTCAGGAGAGCTGAGACAGTGAGGTCACTAAGGGAGGCCAGTGCTGAAGGAGAATCTCAGGGACATAACTCTTTTGTTATCATACTTTGTTAAGTCAGATCTTGAAGTTGGGCAATACATATTTTGTGGCTTCTTCTTGGTTCTATTTTAGCATATACTCAGACATCTTAAGGAGGATTAACACTTTTATAATGAGTCATGTCCTTATGCTTAGATTGGAATTAGGCAACTCTTGAGTGGGATTAGAATTGTATTAGTTGGTAAAATTAAATTCTTTTTCCTTTCTGAGACATCCTTGCTTTGTAGGGCAGACTGCCTCAAGCCCACAACAGTCTTCTTCCTTCAGCCTCCTAAACCCTGGAGTTACAGGAGTGACTCATATGGCTGGCGATACAGTCGAGTCTCATAAGAAAACCTACTAGGGAAGCCAAATCACAAGCGAAAAGCTTTGATAAGAAATGTATTGGAACAGAGGGAGTTAGTTGTTCTTGAACTCCTTGCCTCCTGGGTGATGCTGTGTAATAACCTGGTCCTTTTTCAACCTTGAGAACACACCTGCTGAAAGGCCAGGTGCGTGTCTCAGTTTACATTTACCCTCAATAGATTTGCACTGGGCGGTGGTCACATGGCTCAGTGGGTAAAGGCACCTGTTGCCAGGCCTGGCAGTCTGATTTCAGTCCGATCCCTGGGGCTCACATGGTAGAAAGATCTCCTCAACTCCCTCGAGGTGTCCTTTGACCTAACTTCCACTGTGGTGCTTGCACACAAAGTAAGCAAGTGAAAATGCAATTAACAAAAAAAGATGCTTTCTTTTAAAGTGAATTTTGCAAATAATGAATCCCTCATCTTGATAGTTTTAACTAGTTTAATTCTCAAAAGATAACCTGGCTTTCAACTATGTAGTTGGTATTATAAAGTTTTTCTCTTTTGTTTAAACAGTGCCCATGGGCTACCCCTCAAAACACAGGATCCTGTTCACTGACCGAGGTGATGAGTGAGGAGTTGGCTAAAGAACTGCAGTTGGAAGAAGAAGCGGCCGCCTTCCCTGAAGTTGTGTACGTGACACACACAGCACTTGCTGTAACACAGCTTTAGAGTCTGACTGGAGAGTGTCGTTTCATCTGAGTAAGAGTGCATACTCAGCAATGCAAAAGAAAACTGAACCGAATTCATCCTGATTCTCAGTGCAGAGCGAGTAGCCCCTAAAGTTTTGGACACTCCAAAAAGCACTCAGAAATTTTCAGATTTTAGAGTATTTCAGATTATAACTTTTCAGATCAAAAATACTTAGACATTAGTCATTCAGACTGGGGTCTGGAAACTTCAAATCATCAGTATTTTTGGTCCCAAGCAATTCAGATAAGAGATTCTGAGTTTCTACTATCTTAGACAAACCACTGTTTCTCTGGGCTTTCTTCCTGTTAATGCAACAGTTGAGGTATTGAGGTATTGTTTTCTAGTGTTTGTTGTCTGTTTCTTCATTAGTTTTCTTTCTACTTTGGCTATATTTTAGACAACAAGCATTCTGCGTTTCCATATGGATTTCCTGACAGACCCTGTAGGTTTCTCTCCCAGCTTTCAATCCTAGCTGCGGCTCTCAGAGCCAGCTGTGGGTTTGAAGCTGGCTGGACAGAAGATGGTAAATGCGTTGGTAGATTCTTGTCCCTTCTTCAGTGGGATTTTAGCATTGCAAAGATGCTTTCTTCTCTCATGGTCGGCAGCTGTTGCACAGTGCATCAGATCAGCTTATGTCACCTTGTTTTAAACAGTGTTGCTGAAGGACCATTTATTTCTGGAGAAAACATTGACACTTCCAGCGACCTAATGCTGGCTCAGATGCTGCAGATGGAATTTGACAGAGAATATGACGCACAGCTTAGGCGTGAGGAAAAGAAGTTCAACGGTGATAGCAAAGGTACCAGACATCACGTGACATTCCCACTGGGTGGTAGGACATGCCTGTGCACACTCCTAATAAACCATCAACCATTTTTACCTTCTAAGTTTCCATCTCATTTGAGAACTATCGGAAGGTTCATCCTTTTGAAGACAGTGACAGCTCTGAAGACGAGGTTGACTGGCAGGACACACGGGACGACCCCTACAGACCAGGTGCTGCTTGTTTCTAGGGCACAGTGGGGAAGGGTAGCGTATGAACCAGTGAACTTGTTTACATTCATGTTCATATTTGGATCTCATTTGAAAATCTACTCTATTAGATTCAAGTGTCTCTCCAGTGTCCTGATGACTGCAAGACTTTACAACTTGCTGTTCTTATAATTTTGGCTTTTCTTGATTGCCTTTAGCAAAGCCAGTTCCTACTCCCAAAAAGGGTTTTATTGGAAAAGGAAAAGACATCACCACTAAGCATGATGAAGTAGTATGTGGAAGAAAGAACACAGCAAGAATGGAAAATGTAAGTTATAGATAGTATTATCTCTCAATGAAGAGTTTAAATGCATTTTAAAAACAGCATTCCAGTCCTGGTGTGGTGCCTTTAATCCCAGTATTGGGAGGCATCCGGTGTACTAGTGAATCACAGGCCAGCCAGCCATAGTGAACACAAAGCCACAAACCACAAAACTAAGGTGGCAGCATTCTAGAGCAGTACAGCACATTTCTAAAGCTTCCTTTCCTTTCATTTATGTCACATGGTCTCACACCATAGTTCAGGCTGGCCTCAAACTCATGCTCCTTCTTGTACCTCCTCTGTACTGTGGCCACCACCTCAGGCTGAAGAGATGGTCTACATAACAGCACAAGTCCCAAACCCAGTCTGCAAAAGAGAGCACGGTGCTGTGGAGCAAAACACATGATGATAGTTTCAAAACTAATTTGATTTACAAGCTTCTAAAATTAAGAAATAAGCCTGAGCATGGGTGACATGTGCCTAAATCCAGCACTTGGGAAGTAGAGGAAGGGGATCAGGAATTAACCATCATCCGTGGCTTCATAGTGATTTTGAGGCTAGCCTGGGTACATTAGACCGTGTCTTTAAATAAAAGGAAGAATGAGTGAATTCTTAGTTCTAGTACATTATTTTTTTAAAGATTTATTTATTCATTCTATGTATATGAGTACACTGTCACAATCTTCAGACACACCAAAATATGGCTTCAGATCCCATTTCAGATGGTTGTGAGCCACCGTGTGGTTGGCTAGGAACTGAACTTAGGACCTCTAGAAGAGCAGTCAGTGCTCTTAACTACTGAGCCATCTCTCCAGCCCCTAGTACATTATTTTTTACAGAATAGCATTTTTACAGGACACAGCAATGGAGATAGGAAAAGAACTAGAAGAAGAAATACTTGCACTTGTTCTTCCAGAGGACCTGAGTTTGACTCTCAGCACCCACATCAGGTGGTTCACAGCCATCTGTATACCCCACCCAGCTCCAGGAGATCTGACACCTCTGGCCTCCATGGGCATTCGCATGTACATGTTCGTTTGTACCCACATACAGTTAAGAATAAATCTTAAAGCCAAAAAACTCTTGGGTACTAGAGAGGTATCTCAGCAGTTCATAGTACTTTCTGCTCCTGCAGAGGACTTGGATTTGGTTCCCAGCACCCACATGGTGGCTACAACCATCCTTAACTCCAGCTCCAGAGGATGTGATTGTTTTTTTTTTTTTTTGGTTTCCATGACCACAGGCATGCACATGGTACATTTATATAGGCAGAACATTCACATGTACAAATTAAAAAAAAATTTTTTTTTTAACTTTGTGGTGTGTGAGAGAGACAGACAGACAGGTGTTCAGGTGCCCGTGGAGGCCTGAGGAGGAGGATGTTGGATCCTATGGCACTGAGTCAAAGGTTACTGTGAACCTGTTTACATGGGTGCTAGGAACTGACTCTGGAAGCCATTTCTCCAGTCCCAAATAAATAAATCTTTTTAAAAAGTATTTTCTTTCATAAATACTGCGGTCAGTAAGAATGCAGACCTTAGTACACAAATGCACGTCTAGTAAATATCTCATTGGGTGTGGGTGTGTTGTATTCTGACTGGAAATACTCGGTATGGCTCTGGACCAGTGCTGTTCAGCAGAACTTAGTGATAGGGAAGACCACCTATCCCTGCCTTCTCACATGGTAGTCAACTCAAATTTAAATATCCACAGGATGCCTAGCAGCTGCTTAAGTGGACTATAATTGCCATGGAAGTGATTGTACAGTTTACTGTAGCAACTTAGTCTTCAAAAAGAATTTATTATAAATTGTGGTTTTTGTTAAGGTTTAGAAGTAGGCTTTATAACATTGTGTTCTTTGGCATAAAAATAAGGTACAGAGCAAATGCTGAGAGACATTCACTTTAGATATGGTGAGGTGTTTCTCTGCATAGGATATGCCATCCTTTGGGCTGCAGTTTCTTTGCATTGCTTTTCTGTGTCTGGGATCCCTGTCCCCTGAGCCTGTGGGTTGTTTCTGCATGAGGTCATCTGTCAAATATGAAATTTGCTGCAAGACTAATTTCTCACTGTTGTTTCCAACATCGTTGTCGCCCTGTGAAAACATTTAACTCCGGAATTTTCTGTCTTTGTCAGTTTGCACCTGGCTTTCAGGTAGGGGATGGAATTGGAATGGATTTAAAACTATCCAACCACGTTTTTAATGCTTTAAAACAACACGCCTACTCGGAAGAGCGTCGGAGCGCCCGTCTCCATGAGAAGAAGGAACACTCCACCGCTGTAAGCATTCTTAGCACCTCCCCCAAATTCCTATTACAAACAGGGTTTGGGGGAAAGAACAAAACAAAACTTCATGGTTACCCCCAGCCCCTTCTCGGAAATTGGCTTTCCAAATCAATGCTACTCAAGTGATGTTGCTTTTTGGCATTTTCTGATTTAATATTCAGTTAGTTAATCAGTTATTGAAAACACAAGAGTTTTCAGTTTCTAGAAGCAGTACTTGCAGGCTCGTAGGATTTGGTGTAGAAAGCGAAGCCCCTCTTCCTGTGTGGTCCCCATATGGAAGTGGTGCTCAGGACAGCATCTGTACAGGGCAGCACCTGTACAGGGCAGCACCTGCACAGGGCAGCACCTGCACAGGGCAGCACCTGCACAGGGCAGCACCTGCACAGGGCAGCACCTGCACAGGGCAGCACCTGCACAGGGCAGCACCTGCACAGGGCAGCTCCTGTAGCTCAGCCTCCAGCCACGACTGTCGTCTACAGGCAGCAACCAGGGCAGCTGGTGCTGTGGGCCTTGTGTCCTCAGAGGCTTCAGAGGAGGGAATAATTTTGAGCCTTCAAACCTTGACATCACCTACCAGGACTCCTAAGGAACCTAACTGGCTTAGCAGAAACAATTGATGACCCTTGATTTCATGAGATTCAACAAGTTTTAACATGTCCAGAACCTGTAGGAGGTTAAGACCTGGTAGTGTTTTAGTAAAGTGTCCCATCTGCCTGCCAGGGACTACTAGTCTAGTAAAGGAGTTCAAATTGAACTCAGGTGGCTCATGCCTATAATCCTAGCATGTTGGAGTTTGAGGCTAGCACAGCAGTATTGCCATGAGTTTGAGGTTAGCCTAGGTTTCACAGTCATTTCCTGGCCAGCCTGGACTAGTGATATCTTATCAAAAAAAAAAAAAAAAAAAAATACAGTTACATTAGTTGCTCTCTGGGGTAATACAGTTGAAGAAATGTTTGAAAACTGGACAAGAAAGTATAATTGTAAACTGAATTAAACCCTGGCTGTCCTGGAACTTGCTTTGTAGACCAGGCTGGCCTTGAACTCAGAGATATACAAGCCTCTAAGTTCCTAAGTGCTGGGACTAACGGCATGTGTTACTACACCCTGCAGTTTTTTTAGTAATAATCTTACTGCTTCAATTGCCATGTCCATACAGAAGTTCACTGAGATGACAGGATTTGCGACAGAGCAAGTGGTTATATGGCCTCTTTAAGCCATCTGAATGATCGTATTTGTGAGTTAATTAGAATAAAGGTTTTTTCCTCCAAAAAAGTTTTTTAAAATGTCAATAATTTAGAGCATACACTGTTGAATGTTCCAGATGTTTAAGGATCTGTTTTATTTCATATTTATGTGCATTTCATCTGTCTGTGCACCACGTGGGTGCTGGGAATTGAACTCAGGTCCATTGGAAGAGCAGCCAGTGCTCTTAATTGCCCACACATCTCTCCAGCCCAGATGTTCTAGATTTAAAAAAAAAAAAAAAAAAGCCTTTGCCTTTTACACTGACATTGTAACTTAATAGTCTCTAGTGTTTTACATAACATCTATTTTGAAAATAACAAAATTACTATTCTTTAGAACACTAATCTTTTTATATTAATGAAGGCAATATGTACTATTCTGACAATAAGTAAACTTACTAAACACTTTAAAAGCTGTAAGAGGGCCATGAGATGCTCTGTGTAATGTAAAGAACATGTATTGTTCTTGCAGAGGCTCAGAGGTCGATTGCCAGCATTCACATCAGGGAGCTCACAACTGCCTTAGCACATCCACATGATCACAGAAATAAAAAGAATAAAAACCTGTAAGACTGCCAAGTGAGTTATTTAAATTTGGTTAAAGTTGGTAAAATAAGATTTTGATTAATTAACCAGTGTTTGGATTTTGATTTGTTTTAACTTCCAGTTTCTTTTTTAAGTGCAGAATGTGGAAGTTATAGGCAAAGAGCCTCATTTCAAGGCTCTGTAGTAGGGACCCACATAGGGTACACAGGGAAGGGTGTCACAAGGTTGGTACTGGCTCAGGACTGCGAAGGAAAAGCTGTTGTCTTAGAGCCTCAGAATATCTCCAGAGGTGTTGTGTGAATTCTGACTTCGTAGAAGGTAGAAGAGAGCCCTGGGTCCCCAGTGGAGGGTACCTAGCTAGGTAGAGAACATGCTGCAGGGCAGTCAGGAAAGGTCAAAGGTTAGGGAGGGGGAGGGGCTTTGTATACACTAATCTAGAGATTTACCGTCTGACCACTCCTGCCTGGCATCCCAATTGTACCCTTGCCACCTACATTCACTGCCACAGTCCATCTTGGCCTATGTCCCAACTGCTGTCCTGGCAGTAGTGCGGGGGCTGGGGAATGAGCACACTGCCACCATGGAAGAAGATAGCAGGTGATGTGACCCCCACCCCTCTAGTCCCTTCTCATGCTCTGTCGCTGCAGGGAAGCTGTGGTGATACTTCCCCTTCAGTTTTCTCCTCTGGGGCTAATTGTTTATCTTGGGACAAAATTGGGGGTTACCAGAGGCCAGGGGGAATGTTCCAATGGACAGGGGTCCAGAACAGTGTATCTGGCCTTCGAGACTGGAACAGTGCATGGTGCCACCCAGGAGCTGTCATTGTCTCTGAACCTTGTGCCTGCGAGGATGGGGAGGGTGGGCGATTATAAGCATAGGTGCAGGACCCGAGGCTTTGCTGCCCTTGGAGGGATTCCTTTCCAGGCCCACACCATCTTCCATAAAGTGGGGAGCCAGAGCTAGGAAGCCAGCACTGCCGTGAGAAGGAAGGGGAAGCCCTTGGTCAGAGCAGATGCTCTTCGAGAAGCTAGTTTCCCAATACATCAGAGCCTCCCACTCTGCATATCAAGGCTTATGGTGAACTGAAGGAGAATGGGCTGATTTCTCCTGAGGTCAGTGTGGCGGAAGCACAGCAAGATGAGTGGTCATCTCCAGACACTTCCAGAGTAGGCTGCTGGTGGGTCTGGCCAGGAATCAGATTGGGCCCGAGTCCCTTACACACAGTCTGTGTGGGTGTCCGCACTCAGACACGCTCTATCTCACCTGCTGTGTGCTCTACCACCTTAGGGTTGCCCTTCATTAGCTCTCCTTAGGCTCTGCTGTCAGCACTTGAAGTCTCTTTGGGGCTATTTCTCAAGGAGCTCTGACCCTTAAGATTGTCTGCCACAGAAACAGTGACTATGGCCCAGACTTGGGACTGTCACTAAACCTATCTCTTTAGCCTCGTGACACTGGAGCTGAAATCCAGGGGCCCCCGAGGAAAGAAGTGTATCATTGTGCTCAGGCGCTTATAAGAGCCTTCTTTGCATATGCCTTTAAAGAGAGTCTTTCATGCTGACCATTTTCACCTATAGAACTTCATTTCTTACAGGAAAAAGCAGTTGATCCTAAGACACGCTTACTTATGTATAAAATGGTCAACTCTGGAATGTTGGAGACAATCACTGGCTGTATTAGTACAGGAAAGGAGTCTGTTGTCTTTCATGCATACGGAGGGAGGTAAGTGAAAAACCAAGACAGTACCGTGGTGTGAAAGCACCTTTCTCCCCAGGACTGATGAATTTACATGTAAGTAGAATCATTTAGAAATCATTACTGTAGAAAGATTAGACATTACTTTTTATTTGTTTTGTACTTATAAGCATTCAAATGCCTATTAATCAAGTCTTTACCTTTAGTTTTCTTAACTGTTTCTCCTTACACACATCTGTAACGCACAAACCTCATATTGAATTGGATTGTTGTAAAGAGGAGGACAGAAGGCACTGCTGGGCCTGGGCTGTGGCTCCGTGGTAGAGCACATGCCTAGCACACATACGGCCTTCCCTGGGTCCAATCCCAGCCCAAAACCAAAACAACCAAAAAGGAAGGCCGTGTGTGTAGGAGGGGCTTGCCTCTTTCAACCTTTGTTCTGAAACAGGTTATGGGATTTTTGTGGAGCTCGATGAGATCATATTTTGTAACTGCTGGTATTAATCTTCGTCAACATTTATTTCTTATACATTTTAACAGAGGCTTCCTTGAAATAAGACATATATGACTTACTGTGCAAATTATTTTAAAACAAAAGATTGTCCATGACTAAAACTTTACACAGAAGTGTTAGATATAGTCTTCATCTGGACTTACAGGGTTTTTTTTCCATAAGTAACAATTTTGAGTTCAATTTTTCAGAAATTTGTTACTTATCTGATGTAGTGATCTTCCCCCAGTTAACACATCTTAAGAACTTTTAGGTATTAGTAGACCTTTCTGTCTTCTAGACGGTACCATTCCTTCTTTGACTTGTGTGTGTGTGTGTGTGTGCGCGTGTGCGCGCGCGCGCACGTGCTTACATACATGTACCTCTGACAGTAAGAGGCTGGATGGCATTGGCTTGCTGGAGCTGGAGTTACAGGTGTTTGTGAGTGTCCTGCGGGTGCTGGGAACAAATTCCAGTCCTCTGGAGTGGGAAGCACAGCAAGTGCTCCTGCCTCTGCGCAGCCTCCCCACCCCGATCATGCTACTTTAAATGACATGGGACCAGGTAGGGAGATCTTTGAATTTAGGTGGACCCTTACAGGCGAGCCCTGAAGCTAAATTCTTAATGACTCACTGTACACACAATGTATGCCTTGTTTTTCCTTCTTTGTTAAATAGTTAATGGAAGGCTTCCCTGAATGGAGAATTGGTTTTGCTCCCTTTCAAATTCTGAGCTGGCTGGTGTAGCAAATAATGTTTCTTGGGGTTTCATGGTTTTTCCCTTTGGTTTTTTTTTGTTTTTTGTTTTTTTTTTTAAAAACTAACAGTATATTTTCCTGGGGCTGGAGACCTGGCTCAGAGGTAAAGTACTCGTTGTGCACATGTGAGGGCTGGGGCTTCCTGTGCTCCTAAGGCAGGGTGGAGCTGGAGGCAGCAGAGGCCCTGGAAGCTTACAGGTCAGCTTGCCTGGCACACAGGCAACAAGACTCTGCCCCAAGGTAGAAGGCAAGGACCCACGCCCTTGGCTGTCTGCTGATCCTCACTCACACAAGCACGTACATAAAAGGAAAAGTATATGTGGTCCTGTATGTCACCGCAAAAGTCAGCCAGACTCTTTACTAACAGGAGGGGTCCGCTGCAGCAAGAACACTGATGAACAGAGAAAAAGCACGCAGTTAGTCACACAAGGGAAGACTCAGTAGGGTAGGAAGGAGCACGAACAAGACCGTTGCCAGACACATTCAGGGAAGACATCATGAGGAAGTCTGAGACCTCAACTTTCTTTTTAAAGTAAACAAAAAACCCAATGTTGACAACCAAATGCAAATTGAAGAAGTTCGTAGCACATTATCAGTAGCTGCTTATCCTCATAGGTATTTCTGTATGTGTATTATTATTACTTTTTTTTTTCTTTCTGGTTTTCAAGACAGGGTTTCTCAGTGTAACCAGCCCTGGCTGTCCTGGCTTTGTAGACTAGGCTGGCCTCGAGCTCACAGAGATCTGCCTGCCTCCGCCAAGTGTTGAGATTAAAGGCATGGGTCACCACTCTTGGCTTAGTCAGAGTTCGTTAACAGAAACAATAGAATTACATAACATATGTATCTATTTTAAAGGGGGATGATTTATTAGAGTGGCTCACAAGCTATGGTCTGATAGTCCAACAATGGACACCTCCTGATAGAAAGGCCAAGAATATGATAGTTGTTCAGGAGATTGGATGTCCCTGGAGCCCCTGGGAATTCCTAGGGAGCTGCAGTCTTCAGAGTGCATTGGAATCATGAAGAAGTAGGTTCTCAGAGCAGTGAAGGGTACTCCAGCAGCAGATCGATGAAGAAGTAGGTTCTCAGTGAAGGGATGCCCCAGCAGCAGATCGATGAAGAAGTAGGTTCTCAGTGAAGGGATGCCCCAGCAGCAGATCGATGAAGAAGTAGGTTCTCACAGCAGTGAAGGGATGCCCCAGCAGCAGATCGATGAAGAAGTAGGTTCTCACAGCAGTGAAGGGATGCCCCAGCAGCAGATTGATGATCTTGCCAGCAAGAGTAAGGGCAGCTGGGCCTTCCTTGTCCTTCTGTGTGGGTTGTCACCAGAGAGTCTGGCTGAGATCTAGGATGGATCTCCTACCTAAAATGATCTGATCACGCCTTTAATCCCAGCAACTGGGAGGCAGAGGCAGGCAGATCTCTGTGAGTTTGAGCCAGGGCTACATTGTGAGACTCTGTCCTGGCCAAAAAAATAAAAATAAAATAAGAGGAGGAAGGAGGAGGGGTAGGAGGAGAATTATTCCTTATAGCATGGCAGCTGCTTGGGTTTCAGTTGGTTACAAAGTGAAGTTAAGAACCAAGATCAGTCATCACTCTAGAAAGATAGCACTGAGACAGTAGTTGCCCTGGGGAGGGAGGGAGGCTGGCTGGCTGCCTCAGGCTTATATTCAGAGCTTCAGCTCTGCTGATAATATTACACAATTTCAATTTTGTGCTAATCAACAAATGTATACTTTTACCTGACAGTAAATGTTAGAGATATAGGGAATAACTTGATGTAAACACAGTAGATGTGGTTAAGGACCTTAAGTTGGCAGAGGAAGCCAGACAGGATACACATAGGTAGTTGCAGCTTCCTGTGAGTTAAGAGTTCACGTGATCAACAGTAAGACCCTATACTAGGGAGAGAAGGACTGGGTGTGTTGGTGCACGCCATGACCTCAACACAGAGTGGGAGCCGGGGGCACAGGACTTTGAGCCCATCCTTAGCTACACAGTAAATATGGGGCAAGCCTAGGCTATCTGAGTCCCTGTCTCAAAAAATAAAGCCCAGAAAATTAGCAAAGGGATATGTGATTTGCCGAAGGTACATGGGCGTGTTTTGCTGGGAGAATATTGAGATGAATTATTTAAATTGGACTCTGTATCTCTGACTTTTTTGAAAATAGGGTTTTGTGTTACTCTGTGGGTAAACTGTCCAATGACAGGAAGCTCATCTCAAGTCAGCCTAGTCTGTCTGTAACAGACTGAGGGTACTGGGGACATTTCTTTGTAAGCCTCTAATCTCTTCCTGAAAAGTGCCTTACCCACTTGCTAGTGTTTGAGCAGCTTCCACCTGCTGGGTGTTCTTAGGTGCTCAACTCATAGTACCGTCCCCACCACTGCCTTCAAGGTTAGAAATATATGTACAACACCAGATGTGTGCTGAACAAGTTTTAAATGGAGCCGTGTCGTGGTTGTGATGAGTAGAGCAGGGAAGTCTGGTGAAGTGACGCAGGGAGGACATACCCAGTGTGCATGGAAGATCGGGCTGTGCTGCACTGCAGACCAGAGAGGGGAGCCTAGGAAGCAGGAGGGGCTAGGACAGGAAGAATTGTGAACCTGGAAGGAGTCTGCTATTTAAGCACAGTGGGAACCAAAGATGGGGTTTTTATTTTCAAAAGATGACTTGGGCTGCTAGAAGGACGATGAATGATAGGAAAAAAGAAAAGAAGTCTTGGCTGTGGATGTAGCTCAGTACTGACAGCATGGAGAGTCCTGGGTTCAGTCCCTAGTGCAGTGGGAAAGTCTTCATGGCGTTTAAATGAACTGTTTTGGTCTCAGCAGTGAAGGGAAGAATAGGAAGCTATGGTTCGGAAGTATAATCAGCAGTCTGTGCTGTTGGATTGGACATGGGGCACTCTTAGCCAGCATAGCCACTGTTGGTGTTATTTCCTGAGATGAGCGCCTAGGGGAAAATAGATCTAGGAAGCTGTCATTGTTCTTGGCATGGAACGCTGGAGACACCTGCTGGACATCCAAGGAAACCAGTTATGGGTTGAATTAAGGAGCCTGAGATTATAGAGAAAATCAGGAGCAGATATGGAGAGGTAAGTGCTCTCCATAGAGAGAGGACACGCAAGGCCTTAGATGGCACACAAAGGAAAGGGGTTCCATGGAGCTGCTAAGGGCTCTGAACTTCTGGGACTGAAAGGAGAAGTAGCCAGGAGAGTGGAGTACACAGAGAGGTTGCTGGTGTACTTCTGATTCTGTCCTCTGGAAGCACTTCCTTTCTCTTCAGCCCAGCGTGCCTGCAGGTGCTTAGAAGCCGATGTTGCTACAGTTCCATCCACATTCTTCCCAGTTATAACTGAGATTGAAACCTCTTGAGTCGTCCTGCCTCTGCCTCCCTTGATCTTCCTACTCCAACATGCTGGTAATGTGATGAGTCCTCATGATGGCTGCTGCTGCCTCTAGAGAAATGTCCCAGCTCTTTGCAGCCTGTCTCCTCCTTACCCTGCCACTCATCTCTACCTTTAATTCCCTCTCTCTAGCCAGGACTTAACGGTAGTGTTTCCTTAGACAGGGTCTAAGTCTATTGTGAATATTGCACAATATTCACAATATTAGACCCTTCCCTTCCCTTTGACCCAGCTCTGTTTCCAGAGCTGCTCATCTTGTACATCCTTGTTGGCTCTTTCTAGTGTCCATTCATGCTCTGCTTCTGCTCTCTCCTGACTCTTTGTGTACTCAAAGGGCATACTTACACCTTTTATTCACCCTTACACATCTGCCAAGAAAAAAGGAATTGTTTTTAAAAGGGTTTTCTCTGTTGATTTTGTTGAGTGTTGCTCCCAAATCATCCAAGATCATAGTAGTTTGTTGTAAGAAGTATGTTTTCCCATTATTCGTCAAGCTTGATTCTATAGTCATAAAACTATACTTGTATTAAAAGAAACACAACCAACTAGGAGCAATAGTGTGTGTCTATAGTTCCATGTCCTGGGGAGCTGAGGCAGGAGAATCATTTGGGTCTAGAAATTCCAAGCCATTCTGGGAAACTTATTAGAACCCCCTAAAACCTAACATTTTATTAAGATACAGTACTTGAAGGTATTAAAAAAGACAAAACAGTGGCACCTTAAAACAAAGTAGGTGTACGTGGGTGGGATAGAGTCACCGTGCACTGGCAACTTGTATTGACTTAGTTCTTCTTATTCCCTTTAGCCTGGAGGATGAAAAGGAAGATGGTAAAGCTATACCAACAGAATGTGCCATTAAGGTATTTAAAACAACCCTTAATGAGTTTAAGAATCGTGACAAATACATTAAAGATGATTTCAGGTTTAAAGATCGCTTCAGTAAACTAAATCCACGTAAGATCATCCGCATGTGGGCAGAGAAGGAGATGCACAATCTTACAAGGTAAAGAAAACAGCCCTGCTGCAGGTGGCCTTGGGAATTGCCCTTTGTACCAGGACTGCTAGCCAGGCCCAGATCCATGCTGTCTTTTAAGCTGGTTTTCAGAAATAGCAAAACGCTTTGACTTTCTAGTGCTTCATGAGCCGTTTTGTCAGAAAACATTTCCATGTAAATGAAAAGCCATTCTCCTTCTTCATTGACATTTAAGAGAAACTAAGGCACCATCTGCCTAGACATCCTATCATATGTGTGAAAGTTCTCTGTTAAACAGTCTTTCTGAAGAATCACAGTGCATGCAGGGCGCCTACCGCACCTATGCCAACCTTCCCATGATGCCACTGTATTGTTTAGAGTCCCTGCCAGGGGCTCTATCTTACCTTTCTTTTTTATTTCCACACCTCCTGTGTAAAACATAACACCAGCTCCGTGCAGGCCCTCGTTAGGTGTTTGTTGGATTAATGCATGTTTTCTCCTTCTGATCTTTATATTCTTAATTCTTTCTATACAGAATGCAGAAGGCTGGAATTCCTTGTCCTACAGTTGTACTGCTTAAGAAGCACATTTTAGTTATGTCTTTCATTGGCCATGATCAAGTTCCAGCCCCTAAATTAAAAGAAGTAAAGCTTAGTAATGAAGAAATGAAAGATGCCTACTATCAGACTCTTCGTGTAAGTTGTGCCTATGTAGCATGTGTGCACTGACTTGTGAGTAGTGTGCTATAGTCCCAGCTACTGGGGAGGCTACGGTACTCGAGCCCAGCTGTTCAAGGCCAACCTGGGACATAGCACAAGGACATAGCCTGTCCTAGTAAGGATGACGACCTTTTAAAAATCTTGGAATCAGACCTTTTGAAGGTGGTGTAAAAGGATAAACAGAATCTTGTAAAGGGTTGTTGATATTGAAGTGTCTTCAAACCAAGCATAGTGATGCACACCTGTGTACTTGAGAAGGCAGAGGCAGGAGGAGAGCCACCAGTTCGAGTCAGCCTTGTCTACATATTAAGTTTCAGTCAAGTAGACTGTATAGTAAGGCACCATCTAAAAGGGATGTGGGGAGGTTGAGTTGACTTAGTGATTAGGAAAGAGCACTTAACTGCTCTTGTTCCCAGCACCCATGTCAGCTGCTCCACGGCCATCTGTAATTCCAGTTAAGAGGATCTGACGCGGGAACTAGTATACATACGGAGTAAAAAATAAACAATCTCTTAAAGATTTCAAGCTGCCTGCCTGTCTGTAATCCTAAGACTTGGACAGCTAAAGCTGTAGGATCTCAAGTTCAAGGCCAGCTTGAACTCCGAAGTGACACCCTATCTCAATTAAAAGAGTTGCTTTTGTGTTTTGTATGTTGAATAATTTTAGACAACTTAAGACATTCATGGAGCATGGGCAGGCTCCATTCTTAGCATTGCCGACTTAAAATATGAAAACATTTTTTACTGAACTTCAGTCAAGTTTAGCATATGGAATCCCCTTCTGTGTCTTGAGTCCTTAGAAGTTCCTTAATGGTAAAAATGGGGCCTACAGCTACTGTTGGGAGCCAGAGGAAGCAGATTGGCATCTTTTTGAAAACTGAAGGCTGGAGTGACAGTTGCCAAGTCAGATGCTAGGGCTGGAAAGCCTGTGTCAGGAGTGTTGGGGGTGATAACTGAATTAAATTTGAGGCCTTCCACTTAAGGAAACACCCCTGGTGCTGTCATTGTTCCTCTGCAGTGTTTCCAGTGAACACTGGAGAGGCTCGTGTGCATGGTCCACAGTGCATGGAGCCTGCGTGTCATACAGCAGCTGATGTGACTATAAAAACACTATCCAAGTCATTATAGAATCGAGGGGCCTGGGCTTCAGTGGTGCAGATATCTGCAGCCTTGGTTTCATCACAGTGCTTCTGGGCTCTGATGCAAACAGGAAATGTGGGGCAGGGAGTGGACTTAAAGCCAGTATACTTCTGTGCAAGCCCAAGGCTGAGTTTGCTCTTCTAGTATCCCTCTAAAAAGCCTAGTGTTATGGTGTGTGTCTGCAATCCCAGCCCTGGGCAGAAGACAGGAGGATCCCAGGGCCTTGCTGGCCAGCTAGTCTAGCTGAATCTGTGAGCTCCAGGTTTACAGGGAGAGAGGGAAACTTTGTCTCAAGAACTAAGGTGGAGAGCAACAGAGGAAGACGCCAGACATGGACTTCTGGCTTCCACATGCATGCACATGTACACCCCACATGTATACATTCATGAACACGTACACATACAAAAAAATAAAAAAAGGATACCATTGGAGAGGTAAACCACCTTCCACGGCCAAAAGAAGAGCAGTGAAAAGGGAGACCCTTTTCTGGCTGCTTTGGGCAATTGGGGAAGAGACAAAGTGGTCAACTTTTTTTGTTTGGTTCTATTAGGGGGGCAAACAAGTGGTTTCAAGTGTAAAGTTAGGGTTATCACTGTGTCGAATGTGTGGTGCTCCTTAATTCAAAAGGCCGTGAGTCACGTGCCACACACTGGGAATCCCAGCACTTGGGAGTCTAAGGCAGAAAGTTCATGAGTTCAAAACCAGCCATACCAAGATACTGGCTTACAGACAAGAACATTTCTATTCTATTCCACCTTCGCTGGCAGGAAATATTTTTCACATGGAATTGTGTGTGCTCCATGGAGGTCTTAGTGAGACACTTCTCCTTCTACAGAGGGAAGTGGCTTACCTTGGTCCCCTGGTGGCAACAGATGCACTTGGAATCTGACCCGTGGGCCAGATTCCAGATTTGTTGTCCCAGCAGGAAAGCAGAATGTCACACACTAATTCTCTGGCAGTAGCTTGCTATCCTTCATCCTCCTAAGCAACACCAATAGCAACAAGGAGGAAGGGAGGGAGGGTTTGGGTGAGGCTGTGACTCAGTCCTTGGGTCCAGTTCCTGACTGTGACAAAGAAGCTGTCTTCTGGGAAGTACTTACTGAGGTGTTTCTTTTAAGCAGTAGCTTAGTTCATTCAGTAGAGGGAGATCCAACTGTGCCTCCACTTCCTAAACATCCCCTCCTTCCTCACAGCTGATGCAGCGGTTATACGACGCATGTACCCTCGTGCACGCCGACCTCAGCGAGTATAACATGCTGTGGCATGCTGGGAAGGTGAGTGGCACACTGGGTTAATGGTCAGCGTGTGTTTCCTGACGGAAGCTATTGAGTGTAAACACATCACTCTGTGCTTTATGTTTCCTAGGTCTGGTTGATTGATGTCAGTCAGTCGGTAGAACCAACCCATCCTCATGGCCTGGAGTTCTTATTCCGTGACTGTAGGAATGTTTCACAGGTAGGCGTGCAAAGATCTAACAGGTTCAAATATTCTCCACACTCCGAAGGGAACCATATCTGTAGACATGCAAGGCAGGGATACCAGCCACCTGCAGATAAGGGGATAAAGGCGACATTTTCAGAATTCATTCACAGACTTTGTGACTCACATGACCAGTTTCTAAGAGACTATAGCTTTGGTTTGGCTCCTGCTGTTTACACTGTGAGTCTACTTAATGCATGCACAGTGCATAAACCAACAGTGGAACATGGTAAGCCTGCTGCTTCTTACCACGTTGCTCTCTGAGAAGGAGGGACAGTGCCTGCTCACTCTCACTTCCCATTTCTAAGGGAAAGGACTTGCTAGCAGCAGAACCAAGTGAAAGAGTAACTTGTACTGGGGGTAACCTGTGGGCTGCTTAAAAATTATAATTCATGGGATTTAGTGAATATAACATCTGTCCATACAATGCCGTGCCAAAGTAATTGTACACAGGGTACCACGTTTATAAGCAACAAGATGCCAGGAAGCAGAACTAAAGATGGACAGTATCAAGTAGAACTTGGACCAAATGGTGAAGTGTTTATTGGTGCCTTGTGCATGCTGGTCTGTGAGAACTTTACTGAGGTCTCTGACCGTCTGCGTGCCATTGCTTTGCTAGTTCTTCCAGAAAGGAGGAGTAAAGGAAGCCCTTAACGAACGGGAGCTGTTCAATGCTGTTTCTGGCCTGAACATCTCGGCAGACAATGAAGTTGATTTCTTAGCTGAGGTGAGTGCCACATAGCTCTTTGTCTTGCTGCTGCTGCTGGGGAGCTGCCCGGAGCTCAGATCTCACCTCACACCCTCCAAGCTGACAGGTCTTCCTTCTCTACACACACCAAACACTTTCCACAGAGTTGACAGTTGCTTAACGAGAAATAATAGAAGACTGGGCGTGGCCCGTGTCTTTAGTCGGGACCAAGTTTAACTCAGGAGGCAGAGACAGGGAGATCTCTGAGTTTTAGGGCAGCCTGGTCTATATGGTGTGTTCTATGGCAGGGGTCTAAAGAGAAAGGATGGGCAGCAACACATTTCTAGCTTAGTTTTATTTCTCCAGTCTGAAGAACGAGGAAGTTGACTGAGGAGCACGCTGAGTGATGTAGAAATGGGAACTCATGGAATCCACCTGACCTTAGCAGAAGGTAGAAAGCTAGAAGTAGCCACAGATATTCCTTCATTGTAGTACCGAGCTACGGGAACAGGGAGGCAGAAAGCCAGATTCCTTCAGAGATCTCTTGATACCTTAGGACTGGACAAAAGCTAAAATGTAAAAGCAACAGCTAGCTGCGGTGGCACACCCTTTAATCCCAGAGGCTGGTGGATTTTTGTATGCTTGAGGCCAGCATGATCTACATAAGAGTTGCAGGCTATCCAGGGCTAAATAGAGAGAGGATGTCTTTTAAAAAAGACATTTTCTCCAGGATTTTACCCACAATGCAGAGAGTAGTTAGAGTCTATTCTGAAATTCTCATGGGAAACTTGAGTTTGGTCAAGCTCTGGGAGAGCCTAAGAGCAGACAGGAAGTGCAGAGAGCTGTAGCTCAGTCAGATGGTGTTAACACTGTTGTGTGGGAGCTTTATGGAGCACATTACAAAACTGATCAGATTCTAGTTCCTGGCTTCATATACTCAGTACTGATCTTGGTAATATAATCAAGTGAAAAGCAAACAGGTGTGTGTGCACACGTGTCACATGCAAATAGAAGGGCTGGAGAGAGAGAGAGAGAGAGAATGAGAGAGAACGAATATGAATGAGATTCTAATTCACGGCCAGCATCTAACCCCTAGTAATGGCCAGGGGTTAGAGAGGGAAAATGCCACCTTGGTCAGGTATGTTCAGAAAAAGTCAAAATTTGACGAGTGGATTCCATGATTGGTTCTGTAGATAGAAGCTTTGGAGAAAATGAATGAAGATCATGTTCAGAAGAATGGAAGGAAAGCAGCCTCGTTTCTGAAAGATGATGGAAGTCCACCTGTGCTGAATAGTGCAGCAGAAATGGCCAGCTGCCATAGCCGATGAGTGTGGGTGACCCAACATACCAAAGCAGGAGTGGACAGTGCTGCTTCTGTGCTTCCCACTTGTGACCCACGGGCCAGATGTGTGCAATTTTTAACTCGGCATTGAAAGAATAAAATGTCACTACCTCTCATCTTACAAAAAGGATAATATAATTCTTTAACAGGTACAGATGTGTAGCCAAAGGAGTCTGGATTTTACCCAACTCATGATCTGAAATGTCTTGATGAGGACTTTCACATAGGCCGTGTTTCCAAACGTGGGAGGTGGGGACTGAGGTGTTTGCAGGGGAGGCTCGATGGCTGCACTGTGCTCCACCCCACTCGCCTCCTGCTTTCCCTTGCGTCTTTGGAGGATTTTACTGTTTAAATTAGCCCTTCTCAGCTGTTTGACCGCGAGCCCGGAGACCCCGGTGGGTGTTAGAACTGGGCATTTGGCTCCAGGGGACAGTGGGAATAGATGTAAGCACTGGAACTTCTATTGGTACATCGTGGATGTGTGGAATTCTCCATTTCCACCTCGTCCAGGACAGGTGACATAGGTTTCTGGAAGGTAAATATAGAAGGATTTCTTAACTACATTTTAAAACTTAACTTTCAGGTTTTCTTCATTTAGGTTAAATGGTTGGGATGTAGCTCATCCACATTTATAATGAAAATACAAAGAAGGTGTCTGGAAAGGTAGAATGTAAGAATTGTATCTCATACATTTTAAGAAGGCAGTGAAACATTTCAGTTTACATTTCCCTAAAATTGTTCACATATTGATTGCTAATCATTCGGAGAGAAGTAGAACAAAGTAACTCAAGCTGTTAAGTCAGTGGAAGACAAAGCCTGAACAACTCAAGTGATGAGCTAACTCGGCCGGCTGGCCTCTCTGCCGGTCTTCACACAGGCTGGACTCAGCTTGAGAAGGCGAGTACTGTTCTGAAGACCAGTGGTTGCTTGCTCTCACCTCATCAGCCTGGTTCCGGAGTCACATTGGACCCACTAAAGAGCCTAACTTTCTGTCTGGTTATAAAGAGTAAATGTCATTTATATTTGAAAGACTTTAACATTATTTAAATTGCCAAATATGTTCTTTCTAGACTAGTTATTTTTGTTTCTGTATACTGCTTTTAATTGCATTTCAGAGGAGTGTGCATTTAGGTGACTCATCTCACTTCTGAGATGTGTGCTATTCCACACAAAGATTTAAATGATGACTAATTATTGGCTGGACAGAAATCCCAGAAAACTCATTTGAAACAATCATTTAAAACTTTGTTTGCCTTCTTGACATATTCTTTCTCAAACCATTGCTTTGAGTGTGCTATGAACTTGCCTTTCAAGAAATTAAAAATGAAAAGATCATTTTAGAATTGGTTCATTGTGTGGTTAATTCTTAGTCCTTATTTTAAGGTCCTGGCACCAAGACACCCTTTCTGTAGTGAAGTAAGCAGTGCTGTTTTAAACACACACACACACACACACACACACACACACACATGATTTTTGTTTTGAGTTTTACTAACAAAATACTTTACACATAAGTGGGGGGGGTTGTTTTGTATTTTTTCCTTTTGTGAGGTCAGGACATTTTTCACATAGCTGGATGTTGTAGGAGATATTAGTTTGATAAGTAATTCAGCAAAGTGTACATATGTATGTGATAGGAATATTTTGCCTTATTTTATTGACCATGGATATTTATAGCTATAAAAACCAACGCGAGGGTGATGGAGAGAATTTGTTTCAATCAGATAATTCATTACTAGTTTCCTTTTTAGGAAGAATCCGATTCCAGTACTTAGAAGGTATAAAGAATTCCAGGCCAGCCAAGGATGCATAGACCCTGTCTCCAAAACAACAGCAACAAAAAACAAGTTAAAGGTTAAAACTTGGCTGGAGAGATGGCTCATTGGTTAAGAGCACTGAGTGCTCTTCCTGAGTTCCTGAGTTCAAATCCCAGCAACCACATGGTGGCTCCCAACCATCTGTCATGGGATCGGACGCCCTCTTCTGGTGTCTGTGGACAGCGGCAGTGCACTTAAATAAATAAATAAATAAACCTTTGGCCCGGAGCGAAAAGGAAAAAACCCTCTGGGTTGTGCTTGCACACACCTTAAATCCTGGCAGAAGCATGGAGTGAGGCAGGAGGATTGCTACAAGTCTGAGGCCAGCCTTAGACTCTGCCTAAGAAAACAAAACAAAATGGATGGACAAAGCAGACTGAAGTCGGGCAGTTGATGGGGAGATGTTAAGTAAGGCTGACTCCCTTAGAAGATGGAGACTGTAGTAATTTGGACGAGAACCCTTACCTCCACCCCAGGCTCATATATTTGAGCGCTTGGTCTCCAGTTGGACTGTTTGGGAAGGATTCGGAGGTGTGACCTTGGTGGAGAAGGTGTGTCACTGGAGGTAGGCTTTGCAGACTGACCATCAGAAGGGAATCCTTTCTGCACACTGAAGTCCCAAGCACTGCTAGCACTTGAGAAGTAATGGAGATGTCGTTCATCTGATTATATTTTCAAGCCTTAGTTTATGGAGGTATATAGTTTTCTATTGGATTCATGTAGGACTGTCTTAGGGTTTCTATTCCTGCACACACTTCATGACCAAGAAGCAAGTTGGGGAGGAAAGGGTTTATCCAGCTTACACTTCCAATTGCTGTTCATCACAAAAGGAAGTCAGGACTGGAACTCAAGCAGGGCAGGAAGCAGGAGCTGATGCAGAGGCCATGGAGGGATGTTCCTTACTGGCTTGCTTGCTTCTCCTGGCTTGCTCAGCCTGCTTTCTTATAGAACCCAAGACTACTAGCCCAGGGATGGTACCACCCACAAGGGACCCTCCCCCCTTGATCACGAATTGAGAAAATGCCTTACAGCTGGATCTCATGGAGGCATTTTCTCAACTGAAACTCCTTTCTCTGTGATAACTCCAGCTTGTGTCAAGTCGACACACAAAACCAGCCAGTACAAGAACCTACATTAAAATTTAGTAACTGTTTGAGATTTTGGGCTGGTGAGATGGCTCAGTTGTTAAGGGCACTTGCCACCAAGCTCATGACCTGAGTTTGGTCTCTGGGATTCACATGGTAGAATGAGAGAAGACATATATGAGAAACAAACTGGCCAGCTGGACTAGTTTCCAAAGGCTGACTGGGACTGGAGGGTCTATTTTCAAAGTGGTTTCGTTTATCTATGGGGGAGAAAGTTTCATCCATGCTGCCTCGGGGTGGTGAGACTTGACATGAACAGGAGGAAAGCATACCTATTTATTGAATACACTTTACACAGCACAGAGTACTCAAAAAACAGACTGAAGCAGTTAAAAGTTAAACTCTGGATTGTGCTTGCACACACCAGAGGTAGAGGCAGGAATATTTTTCTCCAAAAACAAAAGATACTCTGAGTTGTTGGGCAAAGGCCACTGTGGTGATTTAGAGGAGAATGGCCCCCATAGGCTCAAGTTTGAATATTTGGCCCACAGTTTGGGAAGGATTAGGTGGTGGGGCCTTGGAGGAGGTATGTCACTGTGGGTTGGTTGGCTTTAAGTTTCACAAGCCTACACCAGGCTCAGGTGTCTGTTGCCCATTGGTCTGAGCATAAAGCTCTCAGCTGCTGCTCCAGCATCGTGCCTCCGCTTCCTGCCGTGATGACCATGGACTAATCCTCTAAAACTGTAAGTAAGCTCCCAGTTAAATGGTTCCTTTTCTGAGTTGCCTTGGTCACGGTCTCTTCACAGTAATAGAACAGTAACCAAGACAGCCATTGAGTCTGTGAGGAAAGGAGGCTAGGCAAGAGGTTAATCTCGGCCGTATGACTCGGAAGAGAGGTTAGTCCTACGAGGCTGATTTGTACAGATTTCTTCCAGCTGGGGTTCAGGAAGGGTGCCCTCCCCCATGCTGAGGTTCATCTCCCTTTAGGAAAGTTACAAGTGTTTTTTGCAGCTGTTGCTAAACAGCTTTCTCAGAACACCAGGACAGGGTGGCATGTTTGGGAGTGGCATGTTTTGCACCCTTTCATTTGACTGCTGGACCAGCTGAGTGCTACTTGCTGGCTATTGGCAGGAGGCTCAGTCTTTGGAAGGCAGCAGCCGCTCCAGGGTCCTGGCTCAGTGCCCTTATGGCATGGCAGCTGGTTTTCCCTAGAGCAGTGGATACAGACAGTAGACAGGAGCCACAAAGGCTTGAAATTTTCTTTGAGATCAAAACATTTTGCCCCTCCCTTTCCTCTTTCCAAAACCTCCCGCGCCTCCTTGATTGCTTTCAAATCCATGGCCTCCCTTTCATTATGGGATGTCAGAAGCTCCACCGGTAGCCAGCACCATGACTGCCCAAACATGAGCTGAGCAAAGACGTCAGTAGATGTGGTGACACGGACAGGGCGAACGCTTTAGCACTGTGATAAAGTTCCCAGAGAGAGGCTGCACCTGCCACTGCCCCGACCCAGTCAGTCCCAGAGCTGATGAACTGAATGGAACGTCTGTGGTGTAGAGGTTGGAATGCTGCAGACCCAGAGCCTACTTACAATCCACCTTAGCCCCTAAGTAGCCATTCCTCACCACTTCTTTGTCAGACCTAACATCCCGTGACTAACAAAACCTTCTGGAATATCCTGCCTCAATAAAACCTTAGCTTCTACCAACGCCTCAGGATGCCGTCAGCTAGCCTCTGGGGCTCATGGCAGGGGTTTCTTCTCTTTCCCTTTAACCTACCTACCTAACGTTTCTATCAGTGTATTTTTAAAGTGCCTTAAGTAGTGGTTTCCTTTGTTGTCGATAGAAAAATGCAATGAAACTGATTCCACCCTAGTACGTGAATTTGAGGTAAGCTACAACTATGTTCCTGGGCCATGCTTACTCCTATTTGGTTTCAGAGGAAACTATTTCATCCCTTTAAAGTTAGAGTTGTTTTTCATGGGTTTTTTTTTTTGTTTGTTTGTTTTGTTTTTTGGTTTTTTGGGTTTTTTTTTTTTTTTTGTGAATGTCACTTGTACTCTGAAATTGCATTTTATCATGTATATACTGTTGGTTCATGGGTCAGCCTTGTGCAACTTAGAAGTCCCTGCTCCCCAGGACTGCCAAGGCCATAAGTCCCAGCAGAAAGTACAGAAAGTGCACTGTCTTGGATGCTGGCTACCATGGTAACTGCGATAATGCAGCTACCATTCCCTCATTCTCCTCATCCTGATCTGCCTTTCCAGAGAACTTAATCCTTTCGAATCCATTGTCCCTATGTGTTAATACACACTGCACATTACCCAGCATGAGACAGTTGTTACCTAATACATGCATTGCTGTTTCAAGCGTCATGATAGTACTTGACATGTTTGAGTAGATGCTTGACTACTCTGCAAATATATGAAAGCTTGATTGTAACTGTGTGCTCAAAGGCTTTAAAAACAAAAGCGGATACCAGAGTAGGTATGATAGAGAATCAATTTTGGTTCCTGCTAACTGTCCCAGAAAACAGTAGCAAGATGTGAGTTCCCCAACTACTTGTAAATATAGGGGCTGGAGGACCCTGAGGTGAGTTTGTCTTTGTGGACATTTTGTCTTCCTTTACCTCATGGCTGTAGAAGATCGAACCCCGCCTCCAGCCTGTCAGGGGCCCTGCTGTGTCCAAGAATTAATTTCCTTTTTTATAAAGATTTAATCTTACTATTTTTACTTATGTGTTTGCCACAATTAGTGCAGGTACTCACAGAAACCAGAGGCAGCTGACCCCCTGCAGCTATATTTACAAGCAGTTGTAAGCCACCCAATAGACTTGAACTTGGGTTCTTTGAAAGAGCATGTAGTCGTACCGACTATTTCATTGACCCCAGGAATTAATTAATGCAGTAGATTAATAGGAAGGAAACAGGAATTTATATATGTTTTACACGCACAGGAGCTTGCATAGAAATGGAGTCCCTAAAAGGCAATGTTACTGGCTCAGCGGTTAAGAGGTCCTGAGTTCAAATCCCAGCAACCACACGGTGGCTCACAGCCATCTGTGATGGGATCTGATGCCCTCTTCTGGTGTGTAGGTGTACATGCAGATAGAGAACTCGTATACATAAAATAAACAAGTAAATCTTTTTTTTTCTTTTTTTTTTTTTTTTTTAGAGAATTTGTTAATAAGCCAGGAATGGTGGCATACACCTTTAATTCCAGGACTAGGGAGGCAGAGGTAGGAGGCCAGCCTGGTCTACAGATGGAGTTCCAGGACAGCTAGGGGATTGTACAGAGAAACCTATCTCAAAATAACAACAACAGACAGACAGACAGACAGACAGACAGAGCAAGAGTCTTGCCAATGCTGAATCGGACAAAGAATAGTAGTGCATCATGAAAAAGCAGTGGGATCCTGTGAGAAAACAAACTAGGAAGGGCTTTTCTTGGGAGGGGTGTGTTATTTTAATGTCTGGGGGGACTGGAAAGGTGCCTCAGTGGTTAAGAGCTTTCCTGTTCTTCCAGATGACCTGAGATCAGTTCAGTTCCCAGCACACGCATCTGGCAGCTCACACCTGCCTATAACTCCAGCTCCAGGGAGACCCAGCGACCCTCTTCTGGCCTCTTGGGGCACCTGTACGCGTGTGCATTTACCTCTACACAGGTACAAACATGCACATAATTAATAATATGGTTAGACAGGGTCTCACCACGTAGATCTGGCTGGCCTCAAACCTAACAATAAATTAATTAAATATGAATGAGTTAGTTCCCAAAGGTCCATTCAGAATTCTTGTGGTCTTGATTTCTCTGCACCGAGGGTAAAGGTGGTGTTTTACCTCTATCATAGACAGGGTGTTTTCTGCATGGATTTGCTTCTCTTGGGCTTAAGAAATAACACTAGGGGTTAGAGCTGCTTGCAGCACAGTGGAAGAGTACCAGTCTAGCATGTGCTAGCCCTTGGATTTGATATCCAGCCATAGAGACAAAAGGACCAGAAACAGCAGAAAATCCCACCTTAATAGTCAGGATTTATCTGTTTAGGAGCTTGACCTGGAGATGTCAGATGTCCAACCCAGGAGCTTGACCTGGAGATGTCGGATGTCCAACCC